>JAATLQ010038117.1:0-78520 GCA_013421005.1 Heliconius erato x Heliconius himera | reverse complement strand
GGAGCCCTCGGTTGACCTTCGAAAACACAGTATCAAAGATACTGGAGGAAGGTCACGTAAAAAGCATGAGGACCCCCCGAAGGGCATGTATGAAGAGGTTGATGACAGTGGACGAGGCGAAAGAGGTATGTAGAGACCGTAGCGTTTGGCGCTCCGTTCTCTCTGACTACCCCGCAAGGGATAAAGCGTGAAGCTAAGTTAAGTTAAGTTTTATGTTTTATAAGATTAAAGATTAATTTGTATGAGATTAAGCCCACAAGCACATCGTGCGTAACGGTAGAGCCATATTTAAATATTTAAAAAACAACTTCATTTCACTTTACTTTAGTCGATTTTACAGTCACACTTTGTGCCTCTACGCCACGACTAGCTCTTTATATAATATTTGATTACTTTTAAATATTTCATTTCCTAGAGTGGAAATCGAACTCACAACCTGTCACGTTTACAGTCAATCGCTTGTGCCGCCTACTCTTAACTGACTAATGATATTTTTAATTTAAATATATCTAAGCAGCCTTTATAAAACCCAAATACCGTTCCCCATAGGTTTTATAACACTTTTTGTATCGATTTACCTTTCAATGTTAAATCGTGGTAGTTTAAATCGTTATTCGTCACTGAGGTCATTACTTGCAAAAAGCGAAGAGTTGCAATCTACAAATTGAATAATTTGATTAAACCCGATGGACAAACAAACCAGTTTGATTTAAGACGCTAAAAATAGCATGGGGTTATAAATCAATTGTTGCGGAGATTTCTAAATTACAATACATACATACACACTGTATGGGAAATAGTATTCGTATACTTTGAAAAAACTTTGTACGGTGTTTGTAGATTGAAATCCATTCCGTTGAATAGTTTTTGTAGAGCTGATATTTATTTATTATTGGTCGATTTACTAAAAAGTAATACAATTAATAATCAGCTTCACAAACAGGCAGCGGGAACCTAGTGTTAAGACACTCCGTTCCCCACTTTCTGCCGAATTCTAGAGGCATTGCGTGATGAGTGGCAGGACTCAACGCCGCGCTTTGCCTCGACACCAGAGCGAAGAAATGGAAATATGAATTTAAGTAAATATTTCACCTTCTCGAGTGGGGATCGAACCCACAACCAGTCGGTTTTACATTCACACTTTATGCCCCTGTGCCACGACTGGCCTCAAGTAATACAATTAATGTATGCAAATTGAAATTAAAATTAACAAATTAAATACAAGTGAAGATAACATATAAAAAAAATATTTAATAAATAAATTTGACATTTTAAAATTTTATTCGGAGGGAAAAACATTTTTTCAAAAACATATAAATATAATTATTTAGCGGTATTCGGAACCCATTAGTGATCAGAGGACTTGGACACTTTCCAAGAGTGCGCGGGTTCAAATTTTACGTACTTCATTAAAAATTTTATACGTTTCTAAGAAAAAGATGTTTATAAAATAAGAGAAAATGAGTAATAGCAGAAAACAAAATTATTTTAAATATATTTGGTTTTATCACAAAAATACAATATACATTAAACATAAAATTTATTAAAAATTGATAAATTTATTTATAACTGAAAAATTATTTTAATTAAATATGTACTTATCTAAGTTGATGTAGGCGTCGGTCAAGCTATCTAGTAGGATGTGGAACAGGGCGTCCTGCCAACTACTCCAAGTTTTACAATTACAAATACTATCTCAATTAAACATACGTTTTCAATGATCACAATTTCTTTTTATATATTTTAAATGGTATGTAGGTTTTTGGTTCTCTCACAAATGCTAATTTTATAATTTTATGAAGTATTTAAGTTTAAGTGAAGTAACTAAGTTGAGTTAGGGCACTCAACACGCAATGCCTTCAGAATTCGGAGAAAAATGTGAAACGGAAGTGTCTTAATGGAAGTGTCTTGACACTAGTTTCCCGGGTTTCCTCTACCTACCCTGCTATGACAAGAATACAGAGTGAAGCTAAAACAATCTTTATTTACATGATATGATATAAGTATTGATATTTTTTTTTCTTGTTGAAAGCGTAAATTAACAATCATATGACTTTATTTTTTAGAAACTGTTATGAACAGGGAATGTTCAGCTTACTTCCTATAAATAATAATATGAAACAAGTATGTTTCATAAAAAATATGGATTTAGCAACTTTTAAATATTAAGTTTTCCCTTTTCACTTAATTAATTATATAGAAAATTTGTCGTAATATAAAAATTATCTGATCCGAAATTTAAATTTATACCTTCCTGAGTACGGTCGAAGTGGTCATTTTTAATATGGTCTAATATTGGAAAAGCAAATTGAAATCGATCATTAACCGAAAACGCTTATTGGAAGCCACAACTCATTGCGGTGTTCAACTCACCCAAACACCTCTATTAGCATATATATATATATATATATATATATATATATATTGTATATGTATAGTATTGTTGGTTTATTTTTTTAAATGGCGGTCTATTGGCATGAGGTCAACCACAAAATTATATAAAATAAAACGATACGGGTTAAGATTTCCATGAGCTTTTTTTGAAATGTCAATTAAGTAAATATCATCTTTATTATATTAATAAAATAAAATAAAAAAAAAACAAATTTGCTAAAAATAAAATTTATCGAATTATTCCGTTTGTTTTCTTATTAAAAATCGATATCGATAGATAATCGAATAACAAAAAAGTTTTTTCAACAAAACTTTTCAAAGACTTTTCTTAAATAATCATACCAAATTTACAAAAAAAAAAACAAGCCAGTGTAAGCATTATTAATAGAAGAATCCCAACGTTACAGTACTAGGTACATTTCAAAACAATTCACATCCGTTTGAGTAGTTATTTGGCAAATACTGACTAATCTCTACATTTCAAGAGCCATGAAATCTAGAGAATGCTAAACTTCCAGTACGTAATGAGGATTATCTACAAAGTGCATTATGCTATCAGATAATTTGACTCAGGCCAGTCGTGGCTCAGGGGCGCAAAGTCTATTTGTAAACGCGACAGGTTGTGGGTTCGATTTCCACTTAAGAAAATGAAACAATTGATATTTTCATTTCTTCGCTTTGTGTTCGAGTGATAAGTTCTGCCACTCCTCCACCTTAAAAAATTCGGCAGAAAGTGGGGCACAGAGTGTGGCCTTAACACTAAGTTCCCTCTGCTTACCCTGCGGTTCCCTTCGTGCGGGATACAGCGGGCAGGTGATTAATATTTTAATTAGATAGTTTAATATATATGCATATTCATTTGTTATAGAAATGAGAATATCGATGATCGCAATAATTATATTATTGATTCTATTTATTACTATGCATTGAAGCACACATTGTTACATAGTCAAAACGCGTGTGGCATTCGTTCTGAACAGTGCTTTTAGACATTAAGGTAATTTTTTTTATTATTAATTGTAATATTTTTAAAGTTTTATTCCACACTTAGGAAAGAAGAATACTTATTTAGAAAACGTATAAAAAATTGAACGCAGCGGGATTCTAATCCGCGCCTCCAGGAAACCAACCAGGGTGGTGCGGGTTCGAGTCCCGCTACATTCAAATTTCTATACGTTTTCTAAATAAATATTTTTATATGTTTTCTAAAAAGTTCTTAATATAGTAATATGTTCGTATTTAAGTAAATATAAAGTTTTCTAACTTATAAATGAGATTTAATGTTATAAATAACAAACATTTTAAGAAAAAATTTCGTTATATTATATTATTATTGAACATTTACATAACATTGGAACGAATCGTGTTGCGGGGGCATAAGCGTGTGACTGTAAAAGTGACAGGTTGTGAATTCGATTCTTACTCGGGGAAATAAAATATTTAATATTTTCATTTCTTCGCTCTAGTATCGAGGCAAAGCCTCCACTTTCCCTACATGACAAGTGGAATACGGTGTGTTTTAACACTAGGCTCCCTCTGCCCACCTTGCTACATGCGGGATACAGCGTGAAGCTGAAAACAATAAAGTAAAAATTTACATAAGGGATTATAAAAAAAACTTGGCATTATCTGGGTGGTTCTTAAATAACTACATCATAGAGACTATATCGAGAAATAGCTGATTCAAATTTTGCTACGTTCAAATTGTTTGTTTGTTTGCTTAACCCTAACTGTGTAATTAACATTTTAAAATAATGTAAAATAACATTTCGCTTTTTAATTTAACTGTTTATTTTGTGTTTCTTTTTTTAACGTGATGTTTGTTTATTTTCTTTTGCGTCACGGTGTTTCCGTACACAGCAGGATAGGCAAAGGGATCCCAGTGTTATGATTCTCCGTTTCCCATTTTTCACCAAATTCAGGATACATTACGTGTTGCGTGGCGTAAGTTCTACTTATTAAGTTCCGCCACGCAACACGTAATGTATCCTGAATTTGAGACTCTACACCACGCTTTACCTTGGCACTAGAGCAAAGAAATTTAAATATTTAATATTTAATTTCCTCGACTGAAAATCGAGTCCACGACCTGTCTCGTTTACGTTCACACTTTAAGCCATCGTCGTTTTTTTCTATACTTAATGTGAGATTTTACCTTTTAGTTTCACGACAGCTAACTTACAACGTATATCTTTTAATAGCCGTTTAGCTGAAGGAAATCAAAAGCTATAAAGAGAACTGGGTTAGTTATTCAGCGATCTTGGCATTGAGTTTAAGAAGAAAAAAACACTTTAAAAACAGACATATTGTAAATAGATTTACAATCTGTATATCATATTTGCACTTAAAATAACTAATGATCCGAAGTTATTCTTGGTGTGTTTATAGAACAAATTGATATCAATTTAAAAATTAGAAAAATATTAAGTAATTGAGCTTCACGCTGTATCCCGCATAGAGTGGGATAAGCAGAGACTTGTTGACTTATAGAGGAAATATGAAAAGTTATTTCTTTATTATAAATTAAAACCAGTTAAAATCAGTTTTGGCGCAGAGGCACATAAGTGTGACTGTAAACGCAACTGGTTGTGGGTTCGATCCCCACTAGAAGTGAATAAAAGATTTATTTAAATTTATATTTTCATTTCTTTGCTCTCGAATCGAGGCGAAAGGCGAAAGGAAAGTGTTGTGTTCAAAAACTCAACACGCAATGCCTCCAGAATTCGGTGAAAAGTGGGGAACGGAGTGTCTTAACATTAGGTTCCTTTTACTAAAAAAAAATGAAAACAAAAATGGCGAAGTAATCTATTTATTTATTTACATTAAAAAAACTCGACGTATCTCATTTGGGATGTGTCACGCCAACACCGTCCGCCTGGGAATGTTTATATCATACACATGTTCTCTGGATTTGAATTACGCGATCACAGTATATTTAGAAATCATTTCGATAAGGATATATATAATATGTTATATGATGCTCTGTACTGTTCACTTTCTTATTAAAAAACTTTCTTGTAAAATTTTGTATGAAACTTTTACTTTAGAATTTTATGTAAAGAAATTTGAAATGTTTGAGGCCAGTCGTGGCGCAAAGGCATAACGACAACTGTAACAACAACTGTAAACGCGACAGGTCCTGTGTTCGATTCCCACTAGAGGAAATGAAATATTCGTCCGTCACTCAACACGCAATGCCTCGAAAATTAAGCGGAAAGTTGAGAACGGATTATCATATCACTAGGTTCCCTCTGCCTACCCTGCTACAAAATACGGCATAAAGCTGATAAAAAAAAATAGAATTTATTGAAAAGTAGTATAAAAACAAAGAACGCATAGTAGTGTATTTTAAATAACTCTACGTCCATGTGCAGACTTTGATGTTTGAGCCAAAGTCAACATGATTTCTGATATAAACACTTTTGAGTTTTGATGGCAGCATATGCTTTCCAAACAATTGATACAACAGAAAAATATTAGAAATTAACATTTTCGGCGTTGAGTTCTGCCATTCAACACGCAATGCCTCCAGAAAGTGGAGAACGGAGTGTCTTAACACTAGGTTCCCTCTGCCTACCCCGCTGTGTATGGAATACAGCGTGAAGCTGATTTGATTGATTTTACCTTTTTACTTGAAAGATCGATTTAAAATATATATTTTTTTCATATTTTAAATAAATTTTTGTGTAACGTTGCATTTATGCTGATATTACTTTTAGTAACCTTGAAATCTAAAAATATATAAGCTGCTATGAAATTTTAAAGTAAACTTTACTTAAATTAAGAGCGGTTAATAATAAAACTGTATATCTTTAAGATAGAATGTTTGTCAGAGCTCAAGAAGTTTCTATAACAAGAAAAATATATTTATAAAGAATTTTATATAATTGATCAAAAGTTAAGTTTACTTCAAAGTCAAAAAAAAATATTGAAAAAAAAAGTAAAAATTAATCTAAGCAAAACAAGAAACGATAAAATGCATAGACCGTTAAGAAATTCCATATTAAATTAATTTCATTACTGATTATTAATCGATTTTGATTGTTTTAAGTCACATAATTAAAAATTAGATCTCCAAAAATATTAACTCATTTTATAATTTATTTTTAATTGATTTAGTTGTATGCAAACAGAACTAATTGATTTCTAAGTTATTTTTCACGTGGCAAGCCATAAGTATACTAAAATATAAAAAATCGAATTAAATCAGTTTCACGCTGATTCCCGCAAACAGCAGGATAGACAGGGGGAACCTAGTGTTAAGACTCGTTCCCCACTTTCCGCCGAGTTCTGGAGGCATTGCGTGTTGAGTGGCGGAACTTAGCGCCGTGCTTTGCCTCGACACCAGTGTGAAGAAACGAAAATATAAATATAAATAAATATTTCACTCAGGAAGTGTTGGGGATCGAACCCACAACCAATCAATTTTCCAGTACAATTCAATTAATTAGTGATGTAACTATAAAAAAATAATATAAAAAAATCATTAAGAAAATTTATTTATTATTAATTATTGATAATTAAATTATAGACAAATTACATTTGAACCTGTAGTTAACGAGATTAACAAAAAATATTTATGCTAACTATTAGTTCAAAAAAACTTTGTAGGCCCGAGGCCTGTCTTGGCGCAGGAGCACATGAGTGTGACTGTAAACGCGACCGTTTGTGGGTTCGATTCCCACATGGGGCAATGAATTATTATTTATTAATATTTTCTTTGACTTCGCTATGGTGTCGAGGCAATATGCGGCGTTGAGTTCCGCCACTCAATACGCAATGCCTCCAGATTTTGGCGGAAAATGGGAAACGGAAATGTCTTAATTGGAACGGTAAATCTTAACTAACTTAACTAACTAACTTACTTTTAAAGTTTCCACGTTCCCTCTGCCTACTCTGCTCTGTGCGGGATACAGCTTAAAACTGACAATAATATAATATTTAAAAAATTAAACCGGTATAAAACAACAAAACAGCCAGTGCCCTAAAAAAAAATAATTTTCCCATATATCTGAAACTACTGAAGTGATTTTAATGAAACTTGTACTGTTCCCTAAGTTGAAGTATGCCTAATTTAAATTAAAAAGAATCATCTCAATATGACTTTTAGTTTTAGAGAAATTCGTCGCCTGAATGGATCATCATACTCAAACGTTAGTCAATTTCAGCAATATTACAGCTTCAACTTTACGCTGTATCCCGCACACAGCAGGGTAGGAAGTGGGAACCTAGAGTTAAGACACTCCGTTCCTCACTTTCTGCCGAATTCTGGAGGCATTGCGTGTTGAGTGGCAGAAATCAACGCCACGCTTAACCTCGACACCAGAGCGAAAAAATGGAAATATAAATTTAAATAAATATTTCATCTCCTCGAATGGGGATCGAACCCACAACCAGTCGGTTTTCGTGCCGCTGCGCTACGACTAGCCTCAGTACAATATTACATATAATAGATAACCTCCTTTATATAAAATCGGTTAAGAAGAGAAAAAAAAACTTACTTTATACGGAGTACTTTTCCATATATTTTACACGCTATATAAAAATAAGCGTTATTTTCGTTATCACCAGAACGATTTGCCTCACAGCCACGTTGATAGTTAATTGCTTATACTATTTCAATATATACATATATATATGTATATATATATTATTTATAAATTAAATACTACACCTTATATTATAAAGGATAGTTTAGTATGGCGTAGGTCATAAAGTAAACATGGCGCGCGTGTCGATCAGATTGACTTTAGTATTACCTGTGTTGTTTCAAACTGAGTACCTTTCTGATAAAAACTGTGAATTTAAAGACTTAATTATATGAAAGTTATTTTTTTTTTTGTGTTTTTTTTATAGTCATATGCTGACTTTTTGTGTGTGTTTTTAATTTAATAATGAAATGTGTAACCGGTTGTTGCATATCTGTCAATAACGGACTGCACAACACTACTATGTTTTTTAAGAAAAAAATCACGACAAACGAGTATTCATTGAGTGAGATTTATTTATTATTTATATTTAATTTATTTATTTAAAATATATTTATTATTTGTTGTTTTACAATAAGAATATTTATTTAATAGTTAATTTCATAAGTAGTTTTTTTTTATTTAAGTTAACTAAAAGCTTTTTCTTATTTAACAACAGTGATTGTCACAGATTACAAATAAAATATGATAAGTGATTTGTATGGATTAATAATAATGACCTTTCAATATACATGTGTATCTCTATTGAGTAATTTAAAACATCTGGAATTTATATATAATAATATAATTTTAACCTATCTTCGTAAGAGAAGATATTTTTAAAAAAAATATTGAAAGTAAGCGCTATGAAATAAATACATGATATAATTTTCCGACCGAATCTAATTTTTCCGACATTCTTTATATAGATAATAATAAACTTAAATTAAAATGTATAACATTATATGTATCTTATTCTTATATACTAAACAATTTCGCACCGTCGGGGCCCAGTGGCGCAAGCGTGTGACGGTTGTGGGCTCGACTTCCACTGGGAAATAAATTTAATTAAAAAGGGGGGCGTAAAAAGTGTACCTATAAACGCGATTTGATTCCTACTCAAAGGAATGGACTTTAATATTTAATATTTCTTCACTATGGTGTCGAGGCGAAGCGCGGCGTTTAGTTCCGCCACTCAACAATTCGCCTCCACAATTCGGCGTAAAATGGGGAACAGAGTTTAGCACTACGTTCCCTCCGCCTTCCTTGCCGTGTATACGGATATATATGTATGTACGTACATTCGTATTATGATATGATAGATATGTGTTCTCAATTTTATAATTACAGCCCTCCACAGTGATTTAATATTTAAAGTGCCCCACTAGAGGCTTGTGCGAGAAATACAGAAAAATAAAATTGGGGCACATTTTTTTTTAAATCCGCTCAGAAAGTCAAGTGGTCTTAATAATACTTCTCATTTGCGGATGATGCATACAGATACTATACAAGTCAATTGTCAACCAAGGTTTTAATGCTCTTGAGGTTTCGGTTTGAATAAAAACAGATTTTTTTTATTTATTTTGCATTGCATTTGTAAATATGTTGCATTTAATTAAGAAAAAATTATGTACGGTTTGTTTTATTTTTCTTTAAATTAGGTTGTGTTCACGCTTTTTGGTGTATAGCAGGATAGGCATAATATAGTGACAAATCAAGATAATCCGTTGCTCCCTTTCCACTCAGCTTTCGAGACATTGCGTGTTGATTAGCGGAACTTAACGCCGCATTTTGTCTATTAGAGATCATTTCTCCAAATGGGGATCGAACCAACGGCTCTGTGCCACTGCGCCATGGATCATAACTTAAAATATTCTTGCTACAACTAACAATACCCAAATGATACGCACAAAAAGCTATAGACCCCACACATCTGTGTTCACTTTATAAAAACATCAGCTTCTGTTATCGTAGTCTCGGATGAAAAAGCCGGGATCGATTTCCAGCGGTCGGACCTTCAAATGCGGTACAAATGTTCCCAACAAGGATAAAGTATCAACTTGAAACAGCTGGCTTTGAAATATGTATACATATTTACGTCATTCGTCTGTCAATGAGTGGATCTAATTTTGTCAAGTAAATCCCCTTTTACGTTCAAAAACACGTGAAATAATAAAAGTTGTGTTTTTTATTAATTTATGTTAGCTGTATCACGAATGTAGCAGGGTAGGTGGGGGGAGCATCGAGTGGAGACACTCCACCTTTCACCGAATATTTAGTGGCGGAACTCAACGCAGCGCGATTGCCTTGATACCATAGGGAAGAAATGATAATATTAATAAATACCTTACGTAATATATTCTTACGAGTGGGAATTGCACCCGCAAAAGACGCTTGTGCCCCTTCGCCACGATGGCGCCATAAAAGTTATTTAGTTAAATTTCGGCTATTTTTATCCTAATCTCCAAACGTAAAGGCTATAAGGAAATCATAATACTTATAAAGGACTAACTAACGATTGTCACTTTAAAGAGATATTAGCGCAAAGATTTTTTTTAAAACCTCGTATCTCCAGCGTGCTATTTGCTTAGAGAAGGCAGAGAAAGCAAGTGTCAAGACACTCCGTTTTCCACATTCCGTTTAAAAAAATAACAATGTTATAAACTACTGATTTTCGCAAATGCATTATTTATTAATATTGATGGATTGGATTCCGTACCCAAATAAACCTACTAAGAATTCGCTATCTTTCTATCCGTCTGTCACCAGGTTGTCTCTAGAATCGTGACAGTTAACCGTAGTTGAAATTTTAACTGATGAATATATATTTTTTCACTATTGCCGATATAACAACAAATACAAAGAAATAGACTAAAATAAATATTTAAGGACTTCCATGAAACAAAAGTTGTTTTTTCCCGTTTTTATAGATATATAGATAGTACCAGTAACCAGGTGCTTTTTTAGAAATACATTTAAAAAATTAAGTTTCAGTAATAAATCATTTGCGTATTACATGTAAAATTTAATAAGTACATATAAAATACGCTATAAAATATAATTTATGCTTAAATACATTAGTATGCATAAAACCATTGGCTATTTAAATGAATATATAGAAAACAGTTTTCTTGATTACTTAAGACCGTATACGTATGTGTTAAGTCATTATTGATATGTCGATAAATATATATATAGGTAGATTTATATGATAGAATGTTCTATTGTTCATTTTTGCTTCATCAACTTCACGCTGTATACCGCACACAGTAGGGTAGGCAGAGGGAACCTAGTCTTAAGACACTCCGTTCCCCACTTTCCGCTGAATTCTGGAGGCATTGCGTGTTAAGTGGTGGAACTCAACGACGCTCTTTGCCTCAACACCAGAGCGAAGAAAGAGAAATATAAATTTAAATGAATATTTCATTGTTTCAAGTGGTGATCGAACTCACAACCAGTAGCGCTTACAGTCACACTTTGTGCCCCTGCACAACGATTTGTCTCAATTACAACTAGTTTTTAAGTTTTTTATTCTTTATTATATAATTAAAGATTATCGTAGATAATATTTTAATTTTGTAATTCCCATAAGACAAACTGTTTTACCATTTTCCTAGATAAAGAAATAAGAAATGCGATTTTACCTATAATTACACAATTAAATTAATTCCACTACATTTCCTCAAGAATAAATAATTCAAAATCTATATAATTTAATATTTTAATATAGTAATCCCCTTAAGATAAACTAGTACTAGCACGATTTTCCTTTTACTTTTCTTATACGATTTCCTTTTCCTTAAAAAATATTTAATAATATAAGTAATAATAATCACATAATAAAAATCATATAATTTCTGGCCAGTTAACGCGACTGGTTGTGGGTTCGATCCCAACTCGAGGAGTTGAAATATTTACTTATTTCCATTTCTTCGCTCTGGTGTCAAGGCAATGCGCGGCATTGAATTCTGCCACTCAACACGCAATGCCTTCAGAGTTCGGCAGAAAGTAGGGAACGGAGTGTCTTAATACTATGTTTCCTCTGCCTACCCTGCTGTGTGTGGGATACATCGTGAAGCTGATTTATATAATTTCTCAAGGCCTTCAAAAATAAGTTTTTTAGTCATAAAGTAAAGCAAAATATAGTTATTTAAATTATCAATTATATTCAAAATAACATTTAAAACACATACCTAACAAAAATTATTAAGTATTATCTTCCCATATCACTTAAATATGATCCACTTCCGTCTATATGATATTTTTCAAACGTTTATATAAACTTTTTTGAGATAAAATGTGATGTTTTAATGATTTTACGAATTTTTGGCAAAGATTTATAAAAATAAAAAATAGGTCTAAAATCTGTAAAACCGACTGGTTGTGGGTTCGATCCCCACTCGAGGAGATGAAATATTTATTTAAATTTATATTTCCATTTCTTCGCTCTGGTGTCGAGGCTAAGCGCGGCGTTGAGTTCTGCCACTCGACACGCAATGCCTCCAGAAACCCGCAAAAAGTGGGGAACGGAGTGTCTTAACACTAGGTTCCCTCTGCCTACCCTGCTGTGTGCGGGATACAGCGTGAAGCTGAATAAATAATAATTTATAAAAATAATAAATCAAACTTAACTAATATAACTTACGAAATACGGTATCGTGTTCATCACATTTTATGATACAATTTTTTTATGTGGAATAAAAACTAGAAAATTTGTAAGTAATAAATTATATAAATTAATCACATTGGAACATTTCTAAAGTGATAAATTTTGAACCCGTCCCTAAATAAAACCAACAAAAATTATGAAGAAGATGATGCAAGCGAATGTAAAGACGTGATTTAGTTTATTTGAGTAGAGCTAGAGATATATTATCTATAATATTAGAATAAATTTACAGATATTTTTGATTCTTATTTAGATCTTATACATATTTTCCGAGTAATAGAAAAAAACATGAATATAATAATTTTATTTTTACTAATACTATATCAACATAGAATTTTTTATATCAAGGCCAGTCGTGGCGCAGGGTCACAAGTGTTTAACTGTAAACGCGATTGGTTGTGGGTTCAACCAAATTAAATATTTAACTAAATTTATATTTTCATTCACTCAATGTGATGTCGAGGCAAAGCGCGACGTTGAGTCCCGCCACTCAACACACAATGCCTCCAGAAATCGGTGGTATATGGGGAACGGAGTGTCTTAACACTAGATTCCCTCTTCTATAAAAAATATATTAATTTCATATAATGTTAGAGTAAATACTTTATCTAACATTACATTTCAATATAATAGTTATAATATAAAAGTGATCAACAAAAGCCGATCGGACATTGTAATTTTTACGACAAATCATCAATGAACTTTATTATAACGTAACAATGGCTTAAAATACTATTGTACGCTTGGGATAGAGTATTATCTGCAATGACCGTTCAATACATATATATATATATATTATATATTGTGGAATTTATATAGGATTTGTAAATTTTCGTAACAGTTTTGTATCGAAATCAGTTGACTATAACGAAATTTATTCTTCCCGTGGGACGCGATATTACTCGAATTTCAATTAAAATTTCAATTAAAATCAATAGAATTTTTCTCACAATTTTACGTATTTAATATTTAATTATAGTTATATATAAGTTGCGTAGCATAAGTTAAGTCACGACGTTGAATTCCGCCACTCAATACGCAACTCACGGTAAAAGTTGGGAACAGAATGGGAACGGAGTATCTGTTCCCAGTTTCCTTCTACCTACACTGCTATGCGAGGAACACAGCGTGAAATTGAAAAAAAATAGTAAACACAAATCAATATTAAATAGCTCACTGTCAAGTCAAATATTTAAAAAAAAACTTTCGATATTTTCGCACATGCCTAAACCACTATAACATCCACTTTGAGTTTAACAAATAGAAATTAGAAACATCCAGAGCCATTATGTTGCAAATGCGTTGACAGTCGTGGAGAATTTTGACAGGTGGATTTCGTTCCGTTGTCAGCGTCGCTAAGCTATATTTTTGTTTAATCTGTGGCACATATTTAATCTGTGGCAAAACCGCCTTAGATGAGTACTCGATACTGAGTCACGCTTGTTGAAAAACATTCAATAAGTCATTAGGCATGCTCGGTGGAGCCGTTGCTTAGTGTTTTGAATATATATCGGCTTCTCGATGTATTGATGGCTTGTTTTTTTTTTAAATAATATGTTTAGTTTACGTAATATGTTGACAATTTTGTAAAATAATCATTTATAAATTATATTTTTTAATTAGCTTAATACACTGTATCCTACGTATGGCAGAGTAGGCAGGGGAAACCTCCATCGGAAACCGGAAATCTTTCCCCGTTTTTTGTCCAATTTTCGAGTCGTTGTGCGACATGTTGAGTGGCGGTAGCTTAGCGCTTTTATCAGTGCGGAGATATGACAATAGTTGCATTCCCCCCAAACAGGAATCGAACTCATAATGATCATTTTTACTTCAGACGCTGTACTGCTGACTATATACATATTTCCTTTACACTATGGTAATACATTACTTTTATATAAGATATCTAATATTATCTCACTTTATGAAAAGGATATATAAGAAATAATTATTTATCAATCAGTGGTTTCGTCCGCTCGCTTCGCTTCCTGTAATATAAAGCAATTAAAGTCTTTGAATGACAAACACAAGTATATAAGTACTTTTACTATTATTTATTACAATTGCTTTCTCTAATACGATTTTTTTATTACACATCAGATATAAAACTCACATATTTAAATCTTTTGCAAAGGTTAATAGATAGATATAATAGATTAGATATGTATAATGCAGGTATATTATGTTATTAACAATTTTCATCTAACTAGTCGTGACGCAGTTGGTTGTGGATTCGATTCTCATTCGAGGAAATAAAATTCTATTGTCAATGGGAACGGAATATTTTGACACTAGATCCCTAGGTTCAATCTGACTAACTTGCTATGTACGAGATGCAGTGAATGTAAGCCATAAAAAAAATAGAAAAACAGTTATTGAAAAAAATATATATATCTATAATGTATATTTAACAGTGAAAAATATATATATATCTATAGTGGGGAACGGAGTGTCTTAACACTAGGTTCCCTCTGCCTACCCTGCTGTGTGCGGGATACAGCGTGAAGCTAATTAATTTATGTATATTTAAATTGTTAAATGCGAAGTGCTATGGAATATTTAAATCTTACACACTAACAGATTGTTAATTAGAATCTACTGTATTGGATTAAGGTAATTATTCACGAATATTGACGTAGTCTGTACACCTGGTATTACACTGGCTTGGCTAATTAAAGCCTAACCTAAATGTAACCAACAATATGTACTCATATTCATAAGTTAATATCATCTGAACGTTGAGACCGTTGTGGCGCAGTGGACAGCGTATTGGGTTATATTCTCACTTGTGGAATTATTATATTTAAATTATTATCATTATGCGTATTTTAAAGGAAACAAACCACAGTATTGAGTTTCACCACTCAACATTCAATGCTTTCATTCGGCGAAGAGCTATAAATGGAAGTGTCTTAATGAAAGTGGAGTGTCTTAACACTAGGGTCTCAGGCTCCCTAGCTACCTTGCTATGTGCGGGTTACAGCGTGAAGCTAATTAAGAATTGCGTGAGGTTCTGCCACTCAATATATCAAAAAATCTCTTCCTACCCTTCTCAATTCCTCTCAGGCTGCTCGATGCTGCTAGTTACCGTAACTTTTATTGATAAATAAAAAAAACCCTAGTTTATCATACCTCAAAGAATAAAGAATTTTTGTCATATAATTTTAAATGAAACTATTTTAACCGGATTAATCGCGTATATTTCGTATTTTTATACATTTTTGGAAACCCGACCATTCGAACACTTTGCAGTAGTCCGTGGTCACGGGTGTCTACCCGTATATGAAATATACGCGATTAATCCGGTGAAAATAGTTTCATTTAAAATGTGTAATAATCGTGAAAATGAAAGAACTTATTTTGTCATATAAATTTATATTAAAAATTCAATACAGTATTAAAATAAACATAAAATTGTTCAATTGATACAAACGACCCTTCACCTTGCTGCCACAGATAAGATATCCCCAACCTTGCTAATACAAGAACACGAGGAAGTGCATTCAGGAAAACAACTATACAAAACTTATAACTTAATTAATTATTATCGTTTTACATCTCCTGCGTTTTTTAAGCTCATAAAAAGAGAAAATATTAATAAAATTTCCAGTTCTCCACATTTTTCTTATTTTGTAAAAAAGCATCTATAAATTAATCAATTCAGAGGCCAGTCGTGGCGCAGGGGCTTAAAGTGTGACTGTAAAACCGACTGGTTGTGGGTTCGATCCCCACTCGACGAGATCAAATATTTACTTAAAATTTATATTTCCATTTCTTCGCTCTGGTGTCTAGGCAAAGCGCGGCGTTGATTTCTGACACTTAACACGCAATGCCTCCAGAATTCGGTTGAAAATGGGGAACAGTACGTCTTAACACTAGATTCCCTCTGCCTACCCTGCCGTGTGCGGGATACAGCGTGAAGCTGATGATGATGATGATGAATTAATCAATATTGAAATTCCTCCTCCTAAGTATATTAAAATATTTTAATATATTCATATAGATTTATATGCGAATATGACGTACTAACAAAAATCTATGCTAATTTTATTCAAGTTTTGACGTTAAATAGCGTTTAACAAACTTAAATATTTAAAAAAATCTCATACATACATACATACATACATATATAATATAATTTTGAGAAGGTTCTTGTTTGTGATATAGTGGCCTCAGTTGTGGCGACAGGCAGTCTGCCAAGTATGGTAGTGCACTGGTTTATACGAGCCGCTGTTCCTTATAAGATTATGTAACATAATGTGAAACATGTTATTGAAAATTATAACTTTATAAAAAAATAAGTAATCGAGGCCAGCCGTGGCGTAGGCACAAAGTGTGACTGTAAACACGACGAGTTGTGGGTTCGATTCCCACTCGAGAAATTTCTTCGCAGTGGTGTGGAGGCAAGGCGCGGCGTTGAGTTCCGCAACTTAACACGCAATGCCTCCAGCATTTAAGGGAAATAGGGAACGGAGTGTTTTAGCACTAGGTTTCCTCTGCCTTACTGGCTGTGTGCGGGTTCAGCAACGTAAAAAAAAAAATTTTTGTATGCATAATAAAAGTTTATTTTATGTTAATTTGCAAATTTCTCAGAATTTACTTTATTATTTAGTTGTTTGTACCATTTTAATTGTTTAAGTATATAAGAACAAATACCCTTGTGTTTCACGAAATTTACCGTGCTTGAAACCTATCGCGTTACAATAAGATAGTCCAGAGGTGTGTCTGGTCCTTGCGACCAGGTTTAAAGGACCCCTTAAACCTGCACTCTGGTCCCACCCTCCCTGTCCGAATTCCTCTCGCTACCTTACTAAATTTGACCCGCACCCTACTTCCATCGCGCACGAATTAACTCTAAATCTTTTATTACCAGTCAGTTCATTGGTTAACCCGAGGTACGTCTTTACTTCATAATTATGATTTTTAGGAATACTTATTTGTTTCTTTAGAAACTGTAAGCTCTGCCAATATTATCCATTTTAGTATTATATACTTGTATATACATTATTTTTGTTCTATTTTATTTAAGAGGCCAGTCGTGGCGCAGGGGCACAAAGTGTGTTTAAATTTATATTTACATATCTTCGCTCTGGTGTTCAGGCAAAGCGCAGCGTTGTGTTCCGCCACTCAAGATTCATGCCTACAAATAGGAAAGTGGGGAACGGAGTGTCTTAACACTAGGTGTCCTCTGCCTACCCTGCTGTGTGCGGGATATTAACTGTAATATTTCAAATACGTAATCAAATAACTTACGATAAGATCCATATTTTAATTATAGTTATTTTATAATAATTAAAATAATTGCATATCGATTAAATGTAGATATAAACCTAGAGCGCTTTAAAACTAATAAATCTGTTATAATAATTATATGATAAATCATATAATACGGAATATGTAAGAAATAATCTAGCAACATTTAAAATTAAATACAACCACAAGGTTATTTATATTCATATTTTAATAACTATTAAAACAATCAATTGACAAGGAAATTTACAACTGTATAAAATATTTTTTATCCGTTTTCAATATATATAAATAAATATCTTAATATGTGAGGTAAAACCCAATTAAAAAAAAAGGATAAAGTGACCACAGAAAAGCTGAAATATGTCTTTTAATTAACATTTTAAAAGGAAAAATACAGTAAAATATAAAAAGAGTTATATTTTTTATCTTATAGGTAAAAAAAAGAAAAAAAATAATAGTGATTTACTTCTGTATGAAATATATTTTAATCAAAATATTACTTACTTTGAGGCCAGTCGTGGCGCAGAAGCACAAAGTGTGACTGTAAAACCGACTGGTTGTCGGTTCGATCTCCAAGTGAGGATATGAAATATTTACTTAAATTTATATTTTCATTTCTTCCCTCTGGCGTGGAGGCAAAGCGTGGCGTTGAGTTCCGCAACTCAACACGCAGTGCCTCCAGAACTCGGCGGAAAGTGGGGAACGGAGTGTCTTAACACTAGGTTCCCTTGACCTACCCTGCTGTATGAAAACTGTGAATACAGCAGGAAGCTGATTTAAAAAAGAAAAAAATATTCATTGTTCAATTAACTTAAACCGTTTACTCTTTAATTTAATTGTTTTAATTTATATATTTAACTTACAAAGCATTTTTTTTTTAAATCGTTTAATATACTTCTCTGAGAATATTTTAATATCAACTATTTCGATCTCAAGATGACCTAATAATTAATAATCAACTTCTCGCTGAGAACATAGTGATAAGACACTCCTTTCCCCACTTTCCGTCGATTTTTTCGAGGCATTGCCTATTATAGTGGCGGAACTCGATGGTGGGTTTTTGCTTTCGTGCCAGAGCGAAGAAATGAAAATATTATGAAATAATAATTCATTCCCCGAGTGGGAATCGAACCCATAATAGTCGCGTTTCAGTATTATGCCCCTGCCCCTGGGTCACGACCTCAGGCCCGATGATAACTATTTATATAAAAATAATAATAATAATAATCGATACAAGTACAATATGTAAAGCTAAATACCAAAATTGAATCCCAAAACACGGGTTCGTTTACAACGGAGCCCTTTAAATATTTACTCGCCTCCGCCGATCTCTCCTCCTCGTCTATTTAATATTTAATGTAGCGACCGCCAACAATGCCAAGAGCGAACAATGACTGTTGCATGAAAAGGACCCGATAGGTATTTAAGTGAAAATGGCGTTTTCAATATTTTTGAATTGAAAATTGAAATTTTCAATGGAATTCGTTTGTTAATGTCATTTAAATGTCTAATATTTGTACGTGTAACGTTAATCATTATTTTTATGTTAATAAAAATATATAAATTATATTGTGTTTGTTGGCGCAGTGGCCCAAAGTGTGACTGTAAAACCGACTGGTTGTGGGTTCGATCTCCACTCGAGGAGATGAAATATTTATTTAAACTTATATTTCCATCTCTTCACCCTGGTGTCGAGGCAAAGCGCGGCGTTGAGTTCTGTCACTCAACACGCAATGCCTTCAGAATTCGGCAGAAAGTAGGGAACGGAGTGTCTTAACATTAGGTTCCCTCTGCCTACCCTGCTGTGTGCGGGATACTGCGTGAAGCTGATTTTTTTTAGCTTCGTTTATCCCGCACACAGCGGTAGGCAGAGGGAACGTAGTGTTAAGACACTCCGATGCCCATTTTCCGCCGAATTGGAGGCATTGGGTGTTGAGTGGCGGAACTCCCGGCGTGTTTTGGCTCGACGTCAAAACGAAAGAATAAAAATATAAATTGAAATTAATATTTCATATACTCGCGAATGGCCTCAAAATTTTCTTTTGCAGTGTAAAAATATTAATATTCCAAACATTTTTTTTAAATTGTAAATAAAACTTTGTCGGTTGTTGTTTCTTTTCAAAATATATAAAAAATGTAAATTCGGCATAGCTTATGTGTGCATCATTCATATTATTTAAAAATTTGCGATACATCGTCATGCTCGTCACCTGCCTACAGTGTAAAAGAATGTTATTGACTCACGAAAATATTTTTTTTTTCCTTATTTTTATTTGTTGATCGCCTTTAAACATAAGTAACACTCGAATATTATGTTTTTTTTCAGCTTCACGCTGTATCCCGCATTAAGCAGGATATGCATAAGATAGTGGTGTAGTGGTGGAATTAAGATGCTTCCCACTTTTCGTCGAATTTTCGTGATATTGTGTGTTGATGGGCGAACAATAGAGCGAATAAATGATAATATAAAATATTTTATTTTCTCCAAAGGGATTCGAACCCACAATCTGTCACGTTTACAGTTCATTACCCACTAGTTTGAATAATTTGTGGGTCAAAAAACGGTCAATTTCCTAACAAGTAAAGGCCACGGCTGCAAATTTACAAGGTCATTTCCTCTTGTCCGTTTTAATTAAAAATAATAAAAAGTAGAAACAAAATTAGCTAATGGCGAGTCGTGGTGCAGGACACAGGTGTGTGATTGTACATGCGACAGGTTGTGGGTTCGATTCTCACTCGGGGAAATATTAAATATTTTCATCTATTCGCTCTGGTGCCGACGCATAGTGTGGCGTTGAGTTCTGTCATTCAACACGCAATGCCTCCAGAACGTGCGGGATACAGCGTGAAGCTGATTTATTTATTTATTTATTTATATTGATATTTTCCACAAACCTCAATTGGGAAGTAATAAATATAACAAATTTATTTATAATTTACATCTGTGTAATTAATAATATAGATAATTTTAGATATCTAGTATAGAGATTAGTGCTAATTGATAAACGACTCTCGTCAGCTAAATGGGTTCAATAATAATTAATTTTGCTAAATTTAATAAGCGAATTTAATAAGAGACGAAAATTTATTATTTTATGACGAAAATGTATTATTTATTCAGCGATGTGGTGGCAAATTTGGTTTTTTTTACATGAACGTGACAGTTCTTCAGCTTTACAGTGTATCCCGTATGTAGCAAATTAGGCAGAGAGAGTCTAGTGTTAAGATACTCCGCTCTTACTTTCCGCCGAATTCTGGAGGATTCTTGCGTGTTGAGTAGTGGAACTCAACGCCGTGCTTCGCCTGGAAACCAAAGCGAAATAATAATTAAACCCATCATGTTTGTGTGTGTGAGATGCCCCACAACGCAGGAAGTGACGTAGAGTAGAATGAGTGAGTAGAGTTAAATTTCATTGCATATTAGAATATTGTGTATAGTCAATTTGTCGGCTTCTATCTTAAAATTGAACTTAGAAAAGAAAACAAATTGACAAATCGAGCTTTTATAAAAAAATGCCATGAATTTTGAAAGAAAAAAACCTTTACGTAGTTAAACTTTAAATTATTTGAAAAGGAGGTCAAATATTTTTTGGAAAATCATTCCTATATTGTTTTTAAAATCAAACCACAAGCTTGCCACAAAATGTAATCTGCCAATTTTCATATTTAATCAGATTTTCGAAATAGTTCATAAGTTAGGTAGTTAAAGTTTATATTATGTTCTTTAAAATAAGTTAAAACATGGCTATTACAATTTTAAATTTAAATTTAAATTAAATGTATCTTCGTCTTCCTTGGCTACTGTAATAACTTTTAAAATTCTTCTTATTCTTTTAAAAGAATTTTAAATATCGCTATATCGCTATGATATTAAATGTTACGTAAAATGTACACCTCTAAACGCTGTCCAACTTATGCAATCGATTCTGCATACACCAAGGTAGGCAAAGGGAACCTAATGTTAAGACACTCGTTGTTCTCTTTGCGCTAAGTTCTGAAGCCATTGCGTGTTCAGTAGCGGAACTCAAAGCGCTTTGCCTGGAAACCAGAACGAAGAATTGAAAATATAAATTTAAATAAATATTTCGTTTTCTCAAGTGGAGATCGAACCCACAACCAGTCATGTTTACATTAACACACTTGTGCATATACACCACGACTGGCTTCAAAGTAAGAAGGCAATAATTAAGATGTAGTATATAAATACGATAAGATGAAGCACTCCTGTCTACAAAGAATCCAATGTCATTGAACGTTTCGTATAATTATCTTTTTTTGCCATCCAAGAACTGAACAGCCATATAATGGATTGTATAACTATATACAATGTATGACATTGTTGAAAAGCACTTTAGTGTTTTTTTAAGCTTCACGCTGTATCCCGCATACAGTAGGCTAGGCAGATCCCTCTTCCTTTTGGTAACCTAGTGTTAAGACACTCCGTGCCTATTAGTACATTTCCGTTCTCCATTTAACGAAGAATTCTATAGTCATTATATGTAGAAGGGCGAAACTCAACGCCGCGCTTTGTCTCGAAACAAGAGTGAATAAATTAAAATATTAAATATTTCATTTCCTCGACTGGAAATCGAACTTATAACAATAAACGTGACAATGCCATGACTTTAGTGTTGTGTTTTGAGAAAAAAATGATACGGAATGCAGCTCGTATCAACTAACAGTACAGTAGATTATTAGAATAATTTTCATACTCTCAGACGAGCATTTCAATAAAAAAAATATATATTTTTTTTATTTTCACATACCTAAGTAATAATTATTATAATTAATTATTTAGATATATCAAAGCTGGTCTAGATGGACAAGCTTATCGCGTTTTGTGCGAAATGACATTAACGTTTCTTATCTAATTATTTGAAATAAGAATGTGTAGCTTTATAACTAAGAAATTACTAAGAAATCAATTGTAACTGTGATAAAATAAAAAATAGGCATTTTAATAATATTAAATTAAGTACAATGTAAGTATATATTATAGATATATGTTAATTAAAAGATTAAATAAATAAGATAAATAGATAAGTGATCTTATACTTATTTTTAAAATCAACTCCGCTTATTTTAAGCGTTAAGGGTGAAAATAGTTAAAAATATATCTGTGCTGTATAACATACATACATACTTATAAGTAATTTGAATGTGAATGTTTATCCAATTTATTCATGGTTACGAAGTGAAAAGAATAGTAACGAAACAAAAAAGGGAACCAAAAATGACAGAATATATCGTTTTAGCGCTATACATCAGTTTAAATAAGAAAATAAACACAAACTTAAAAGCTAAATAATAAAATATCCTTCCAGTTGTATATTTGAAATAAAAATCAAGTACATTCTACTGTTCGTGAGTTAAAATCGTCGGAACATGTGCGAATGACGTGCGTAACTAATTTACTATACAGAGCTAGCTTGTTGTAACGATAACACTGGTTTCAAGTTCAAGACGAATTCTCTTTGAACTGCTTAAAAAAACTATTAAGAAAACGTAAAAAAAATTGAACGTAGCGGGATTTGAACCCGCGCCTCTTTGGAAATCGTCCAAAGTGTGAAGTAACACTTTAAAAATGTTTAAAAATGCTATTGAACTATAATATGAAACGCAAACGCTTTAGCAACAAAACGTCTCGATATTCGATATTTTATTATTTAATTATATTTTATTATTTTATCATGTAATCATGATATTCCTATTGTTATGTAAATATATGTAAATAAAAATTTAAGTGTCTGTATATGATTCCGAAATGCCAGTGTTTTTCTAAGTTTAAAAATGTTGACTGTCTATATGTCTATTTGTCTCCGTTCCGGTTAGACAAATTGCGGTGTTGATTTCCGCTACTCAACAAACTTCATCACGCAATGCAGTCTCATGGTACTATGGCCCTTATTTATAAATCGCTTCGAACTCTAAGTTCAGTCTTGAGATGCCATTTTCCTTTATAGACTATTCAAATGATATCTCAAGATCGTTCTCAAGATCCAATTCAGATTTCAGAGCAGTTTATAAATATGGACATAGGTTCTCACCTTACCCTGCAATAATATGTGATAAAACTTGCAATTACAAAATAATAAAACAGGCTGCATAGCGCTACACTAGATTTACTACAACATATTTTTAAATAACAATATTGTGAGCTGTTTTGATTTGATTTTTATTTGAATATTGTGATTTTTCTTAAGGTTAATTAAAATGAATCAGCTTCACGCTGTATCCCGCACACAGCAGGGTAGGCAGAGGGAACCTAGTGTTGATGCTGGAGGCACTACGTGTTGAGTGACAGAACTCAACGCCGTGCTTTGCCTCCACATCAGAGCGAAAAAATGAAAATATAAATTTAAGTAAATATTTCATATCCTCGAGTGAGGATCGAACCCACAACCAGTCGGTTTTACAGTCACACCTTGTGCCACTGCGCCACGACTGGCCTTCCATTTTTCTTAGATATTAATAGAAAAATAACTTAGTTTGTTCATCATCACAGTGTTCTTACTTATTACATAATATGTGGTTAAAGAGACCTTGGTTAGTCCATCCGGAAGAATAAATTATTGACGGTTGTGGTATTCTTAAAACCAATCACAGTTTGTCCATTGCCTTAATTTCTATTATTATTTAAAATTAATGACTGAATGAATACCTATTTGTTGTTAGTTTTAATATTTTTTTTTTTATTATTTTTCATTAAAAATATAAATTAAAAGACGGTCATTATGGGTCTTAGAGAATAATTATAAACATATCCTAGCATCATATCTCTTATATATGTATTTTTAGTAATTCCTTTATTCATACAATACACATTGGAAAATCAGCCAAGAAAATTTATTTCTCAATTTTTTCCAGTAATTTTAACTTAATAAGTTAACTAAAGTAACAACTTAAGTTCAGTCGGAACATGGGTCGGAATTTCCTATTATTAGGAGTACAAATAAGTTTCCGTTCGTTCCGTTTCAATGGAAATGGTGCGGCACGTCCCGTTAGCTTTCGCAGATGACTAACACCTTAAAAATTTGTTCTGTCATTCCAGAACAACATTAACTATTTATATCATTTACTTCAAATTGGTTAAATATATTTTTCGTTAGTTGAAAATGTCCAAATTGGAGCCAAGTATGTAGTTGTGGGAAATTTTTGTTTACTTCTTTAATTTAACAAAATCTGCTGCTGAGGCGCATCGACTGCTCGTAGAAGCATATATTATTGAGGCTAATTTGAGTGAGAGACAGTGTCGTTAGTGGTTACAAAAGTTTTAAAACGGTGATTTCGACGTAGAAGATAAAGATCGTAATGGCAAGACAAAAATTTATGATCATGAAGAATTGGAGGAATTATTGGAGGAAGATTCTCAAATCCCAAACACAAAAGAAACTTGCTCTAACATTAGAAGACACTCAGCAAATAGCTTCACGTTTTTTAAAATCATTAAGACTGATTCATTAACAAGGAAATCGGGTTCCGTACATATTGCTAGCTAGACCGAAAAAAAAGTTTTTTTTTACATCGGTGATGAGATACGCACAGACAAACAGACAAAAAACTTAGATATCATTGTTTTTGTTTTTTTAAATATTTACAAATGCCCTAAATTATAATCTTTTTCCTATATTCCCCATATAAGATCATATTTTAGTATATGATATTAGGAAACAATACAAGCCATATTTTTATAACAACCTTCTTATAAAACTCTACATTCAGGATTTTCTAGTTCATCCAATTGTTGTAAGACCACCTATAACTTTATCAACCTACAGATTTGCCTAGTAAAGAGCATTTGATATGCGCAGCTGCTATTGTAATATTAAATTCAATTACTTATAGCATATTCGCTAATAAAGCGTATCATGCCTACTTATTAACATACTATTGTAAATGTGAATGTATGTTTGTTTGTTACGCTTTAACACTAAAATTAGACAACCGATTATCATGAAACTTTGTACACATATTCTTAGAGATATTAGAAAAGACATAGAATACTTTTTTTTTTTTTTTTAATATTATCCTTAAGCTACAATATAAAAATAAGTTTAATCAAGTGAAGCTTTTGAATCTCTATTAGGTAGATATACAAAACGCATGTTTTCGTGATTTTGTGAGTGGATCACTTGTCATACTAATATCATAAATGTGAAAGTTTATACGAATAGATGTTTGTACCACTTTCACGCAAACACTACTGAACGGATTTAGATGAAATTTTACAGTAATATAGCTTATACATAAGAAAAAATATATTACAACATAACAATAAGATTAAGCGGGCGAAGCCACGTGTAAGTGGCTAATATGGACATATTGTAAATACGACAAATATAACAAAATAATTATATAGGAAATAACCTGGGCGTCAAAAGTATTCATATAATCTGCATACATTTTCTTTTCTTTTCAAGATCTCTTAGATGTGTAATTTGAATGGAAACTGTCTATTTTGCATCAATTAAGAAGATTTTGTATAATTTGGCTTTAATATTACTATAACTTTAGGCGGGTGTTTAGTTTGCTAATATATGTATACGAGTCTGTACAATATATGTATAAGTATAATATAATTTACAATTTTATTTGTGTTAATATCCAAATTTTTCATTTCCGATCTGATAGACAATAACGGCGTTGACTTCCAATCAACACACCAATCTTAAATTGTGACGGTAAACGGAGAAAGGAGAGTGTTGAAATATTTTCAAGGGAGGCCTGGGCTTTAGCTTTAAACAAATCTGTTTGTGTAATGGTTATTTGTTTCTTTTTTCAGGGTTAGTTTTTTGGTTAGCAAAATTTCTGGGGTGGGCACAAGATTTTTCTGAAACATTTCCAAAAAAGTACAACGTGCTTATAGAGTGTAAAGTAATTTACTTGTTTTAGCTATTTCAAATTGTATTCAAATGAAAAAAAAATAATAATAATACACAGCCAACGAGCAGAGTAACGCGCTTTTCACAACCGTTGATTTACCTTGATAATTTGATATGCTTAGATTATAATTTTTTTAGTATCACGCATTATTCCGCGGTTAGAATCTAGTGCTAAGACACTTCCTTCTCTCTTGTCCCGATCAAATTCTAAAAAGTGAGTGTTGAGTAGCGTAACTCAACGCCGTGCTTTGATTTACCGGAGCGGGAAAATTTTAATAATTCTTTCCACCTAGGACCGGATCAAACCCATAACCGTCACGTTTCCAGTCAGACACGTCCAGCTATGTTATCCAATAGCATATAAATAATTAAATTTTCCAACAACTTTTCAATATCATTTATTAATTAACTTAATTAATTGTAATAACAATACAAAGATGTTAAATAAAATTAATAATACTAACAACAAAATACTACTCAACGGCTTCAAATACTAACAAATAAAAAGTTCTCACAAAAGTATAGTATTATAATTTCGCTTGTAATTAGCAATCCACCAACTCATGAACCGATCCAATTACTCTTTTCTGAATTATTTCAAACTAACTAACTTTTTAGGTTCCCACTACTTTATAGGTACTAAAATTAAAACTGTGGTCGAATTTAACTTTAAAGTAGGTACTTGAATTAATTGGGTCCTAAGGCAATAAATAAAACTTGCTTCTATAAATACAATTTGAAATTGTTAGTTTAAACGACGCAGCTTTAAGTTTTAACCTATTTTAGCTAAAGTAGTTTATAGTTTTTTGTTCCTAGACTTTGCTGTTTGAAAACGTTTTTTATTTTTAATCTTTCTACATACTTTTATTTCTATATTAAAAGTATGTAGAAAGATTAAAAAAATATATAAATGTTGTGTTAATAAGTGAATGAGCTTATTTTTAAAGTTAAAAACATATCTGTATTTATTTGAAATGTTTCTGTATGCAGAATTCAGAATTTCAATTTAAAAAATGTTCTTTAAAATATTATGGAAGTGATAATTTCTGAGATTTTGCTTATTTTATACTTGTTAAACTAAACTAAATATTATTTTATACTTGTTCAATTTTTAACTTCATTGATTTTGGGTACAATTTGAAATATCCTAATATAACTACGCTATTTTATTTCCGAGAGTGTGTATTGTAGATCTAAGTATATTCAAATGTAATGTGTCAATATTCTAATACATAAATTAAAAAAAAAACTGCATCTTAGATTTTCAACATGTTATTAAAAAAATTATCAAACTGGGAAATGGAATCGCTAAAATAAAAAAAAACAGACAAAACCGCAAACTTAGCACTTCGTTATTAACAATGTTTATATAGAATAAACATTTAAGCATATAACATAAAAGTATTATACAATTAAATATTAGGGAACGTGCATTTACCTTTTATATAGTAAAAATAAAATTAAACGAATAAAAAGCAAAGGCAAAGTAAATATGGTTAATATTAACAAGGCGGCAGTGGTGGTGTTAACTGAAATATTCATATAGGAGTATACACGTATATATTTGACCGAAACGTACGCCGAATGCTTTTAACTCTAACACATATCCGCATTTTGCCTCTAAAAATATAGTTTTGGATTGGATTCCCTCTCCACAATGCGAACACGTGCGTTTATAACTAAATCGAAATTGTTACGTTCTATATTTATGGAGCCAGTCGTGGCGCAGTGGCACAAAGTGTGACTGTAAAATCGACTGGTTGTGGGTTCGATCCCCATTCGAGGAGATGAAATATTTATTTCAATTTATATTTCCATTTTTTGGCTCTGGTGTCGAGTCAAAGCATAGCGTTGAGTTCCGCCTCTCAACACGCAATGTCTTTAGAAATCAGCGGAAAGTGGGAACGAAGTGTCTTAACATTAGGTTTCCTCTGCTGATCGTGCTGTGTGCGGGATAAAGCGTGAACCTGATTTGATTTTATTTGATTTTTACATTCTATATCAAAGCAACGATAGTTTATATTTATTTGTAGTATAAATAATGTAGTCTTTTAAGTTATTTAAAGTTATTCTTATTAATATAAAAATCTTGTATTGAAGCAAAGTTAAGTGATTATAATTGCAAATATAGAGTTTGTAGACAAAACTGTAAATTGAATTTGGGACTACTTAATTTATTTACTTATTAAATATTTATGTATTCCGTCTCTCTTACACTGAACGCTTTATCCCACATGTAGTAGGTAGAGGGAACCTTGCGTTAAGATACTCTATTCCCTCTTCACCATATTTTCGAGGAATTACTTGTTGAGTGGAGACAACCGCGGACGTGGGAACACCGCGCTTTGCATACCAGAGCAAAAAGAATAAAATATTAATAAATTGTAATTCGTTCCCCCGAGTGGGAATCTAACATACAAGCGTCGCACAATCACACTCTTGTGCCACTGCACTACGACGACCTCGTCATTTATTTATTTATTAATAGTATAATATGTTATATTAGTAAGTGATTATTAAACTTTACAACATGGGATCTGTCCAGTTTATTGACAAAGTTACTGTATTTTAGTTAGATATTATAGATATAATAAATAAATGTTATATTACTTATTTATAAAACGTATAAAAATTTGAAATAGCGGGACTCGAACCCGCGCCTCCTGGAAACCGACCAGACCCTACCACAGAACGTATGGCTCAGTGGTCGGTTTCAAGGAGGCGCGGGTCCGAGTCCCGCTACTTTAAAATTTTTATACGTTTTATAAATAAGTATTTATCTTTCCCAAATGTGGAATAACACTTTAAAAATGTTTAAAATGTTATATTATTTAGAAGACTTTGTCAATATAAAACAACTAGTAAGATATATCAAATCTTGTTATATTTCAATTAAAATATAGAATTTACTTTTTGCAGAAATATTGTATACTTTTAATATCACTCACGCCATTACGTACACAAATGTAAATAATAAAAACCGTAATTATTCTCAGAAACACAAATATCATTAGAATATAATATTAGGGTTGCCACACGTTTATTATTTATATAAAAATATATATATTATTATTACAGATTATTAGGATTACGAAGTTGTAAAGAAAAAGAAAAACCGATGCGTACCAGATACCAATACCAATTCTCTAGAAATTGAATGAATTCAGAAAATTGTTTTAAGTTAAGTTAAGAGGCCAGACGTGGCGCAGGGGCACAAAGTGTGACTGTAAAACTGACTGGTTGTGGGTTCGATCCCCAATCGAAGAAAAGAAATATTTATTTACATTTATATTTCCGTTTCTTCGCTCTGGTGTCAAGGTAAAGCACGGCGTTGAGTTCTGCCACTCAACACACAATATCGCCAGAATTCGCGGAATACGGCGTGAAACTAAAAAAAATAACAAATATCTTTAACAGAGAGCGGCCCTACAACCAGCTCACAAAGTTCTATCGAATTTAACAATTGTATATAACATTTTTTACTTATTATAATAATAATGTGTGAAATTTACATTGAAGTAAGAACAGCTTTAATAATGAATATGTCATTACACGAACAAACCGTCACCTACGTGTGTTATAACTAAACATTTGCTGCATCACAATTATCTTTTATGTAGAGTGAGTTTGAGAGTTTTAGAATTTTGTCAACTATTATCTTTCTATAATATCTTGTGCAATAGTATAGAACGAATAAGTTTTTTTAATGCATCTTCTATATGCAGGCAGAGGGAACCTTAAGCCAATTGTTAAGACACTGCGTTCTCATTAAGACAATTCCGTTTCCCATTTCCCGCCGACATCTGAAGTTGTTCCATGTCGAAGTTTGTGGCGGATGTCAACGCCGCGCTTTACCTCGAATCTAAAATATTCAAAGAATAATTATTTTCAGCAGGGCTTCTGATATAAAAACATTTTTTTATGGACTTTTTTAATAAAATTTATAACTACTATTGTGAAGTTTCAATGATATCCTAAAATTTTAATACAAATATTTGAAATATATGTGATTATAAAAAAACTCTAATAATAAGATAATTACAATTACTCCAGCACTTTGATTAATGAATCACCAAACCATTTTTCGTTTTGAAAGGAACAAATGTTAGTACTGTCAGTACATGGTCGACGATCATGTCGGGCAGCCGTGCAACCATATGCACATGGTCAATATATAAAGCTCCATATATATTATTTTCGGGGGCGCTGTAGCGTATCTTGAGTCTTGACGTTAGATGTCAATTGTACCGCGTTCTGTGCGACGACCGGTCGCGTGGTCACCCGCCCGGCGCACGCGCAGCGTTCCATCACAACAAAAAAAAAATGACGTTGACAGTTGACATTTCCTAGTTGACTATAATCCAATATGTGCTGTGAAGGATTCACCAATTATTTGTTCCATAAGCTAAGGAAATATATATAAGCATAAGCTAAATCGATCTCGGTCATACGTTCAGTCGTTGTTTTTGTTTGTATGTATGTATGTATATATGTATGTATGTATAATACAATTTTATTTGAAAACATATCGCTTCTAGTTCATCTATTTATAGCTGAACTGCTCTGGAAGCACAATACTTGAAGCTAATTTAGATCGTTAGCGACAATATGAACGAGATTTATATGTAGAATATCCTGTCCCCTTGGCTAGTGAATGTACAAACGCCGCGTACTTATATCTAAGTTTCAACTTTCTATAAACACTATTTGATTTCTAATAACTATATTTTTCATTTATTCTCTCAAGATCATAAATATATAATAAAATGTTATACAAAGTTGTATAACAGTCTGTGTAAATATTCTATTGTTTTCTTTGTATTACTTAACTCAGGAACTAAGTTATGAAATTACAAAAAATATTCCATTATAACATTTCTACAAAAAAATGTAAACAAAAAATGTTTACAGCTATAACTAAAGTAATAAGAATTCTATGAAGTTAATATAATATTAGATTTTTAAGCTCACTTTCGATTTTTACTATAAATTGGGTTAAACGTACTTCAACAACCTTCACCTCTTACTAGTATTAGAGCATGCAACTTTGATGTTAGCCAGCAACAGAATTTATTCTGAGAATCCCGAGAAACTGTTACATCGACTTTTTACAACCTAAATAAATCACTACTACTAAAGAAATATCTATAGTATATCTATTTATTTATAAACAATTTGAAGTATTTAGAAATGTAAAAAAAAATCAGCTTCACGCTGTATTCCGCACATAGCAGCAGGGTATGCAGAGGAAACCTAGTGTTGAGACACTCCGTTTCCCATTTTCTGCCGAATTCTAGAGGCGTTGCGTATTGAGTGGCAGAACTCAACGCCGCGCTTAGAAATGTATTTTCTTAATATAACAAAAAAATATATTTGCGGCTGTTTTTTTTTGTATTGCTATGATGTCATATTTTGTGTAATTGTTAGCGCTGGCTAAAGTTTATTGTAATGAACAGACAATCTTTTGTTATACATACATATGGAAAAATCGAGATGTTGTTTCGTATATAGGTATTATGAATATTTAAACACGTGCCTACGACATTTTTTATGACACATTGTTCAATAATTCGCCTTAATTCTAAATGAAATATTTACTTAAATTTATCATTTTTCATTTCCTTCGCTCTGGTGTCGAGGCAAAGCGCGGCGTTGAATTCCGCCACTCATCATTCAATACCTCCAGAATTCAGCGGAAAGTGGGGAACGGAGTGTCTTAATGCTAGGTTCCCTCTGCCTACCCTGATATATGCGGAGCCCTAGCGTCAAGTCGATTTTTGATTTATTAAAATCACACAATATTTACATTTATTGCTTATATATAAACAATCATACTAAGAATAACAAACAAAAGGATAAACTAAACTAAACAACAATCTAAAACCGTATTTATCCCGTAAACGGTAAACCGGTAAAACTATTTAAAATACATAAAACCGTAATTAAATTACAAACAATTTATTTTGTATCAATTTTTATGTTCAATTGAAGAAATAAAGCCGACCTTGACACGGCGGCCGAACATTATCCTTTTGTCTCAATTGCCCCGTAATTGCCTGGGACGTCTCGAGTCTATTCCGAGATATAATTTGCACTTGTCAAATTACACCTCAGTCCTCCACTGAGAGGGCTAGGAGGGAACGCTATTACCTCTTGTATGGTTGATATATGTATGTATGTATGCTGATGTATGGACGTTGATGGTTTGTATCCAGGCTGGTTTGATCGTGATTAATGATTTGACGTCCGTTCGTGGTTTCGGCAGGTGACCTGTAGATACCCTATATATATGTATATATAAATTTTGTATCACCTTCGCGCTGTATCTTGTCAATTCTCCACTTTCTGCCGAATTTTTGGAATCAACGCCGCTATTGCCTCCTTACCAAAGTGAAAAAATTAAAAAAATAAATATTTTATGTCCTCCAGTGGGAATCGAACCTATAACCTTTCTCAACTGGCCTTTTATATATAATTTGATTGTTACTTACAAGTACGTTTGTTAGTTTATTATTTATTTTATGATCGTATTTGATGCTGATCCTTGGATATACTGCATAGTTTAATAATAAATAATAGACGGATGTGAATACACAAAAGACAATTATAAACAAAAACATTAAGGTTATGTATGATTAATTTCAATCACATTCCATATATTAATAATTTCGAATAATCCAGTAATATTGCACCTATTTCCGTAAACAAATTTTCTTTTGAAGTTAAAATCGAAATAAAAAAAAATACAATAAGAATTATATATCGAATAAGCTTGACTTTTGAGAGTCAAATAATAAACCACCTGACCACTAAAGTTACTGTCTGAGAAGAACAGGCGCAAGAAACTTAGCGGGACTTTTTTTTTCTAATCAAATATATATGTAGGTACAGACCTATACTTTAGAAATAAATTATTTCATAAATAACAATAACAGTTATAAAATCATTATTTTTAAAATAAATAACGTGCTTTAAACACACAAACGTCTTTTCTCAACTTGTCTCCTCAGATCCTATTGTAAAAGCGTACAATTAAGACTTTTATAAATATTAGAAAACTTTAATAAAAAAAACATCAAAAATGTGTGATTCATATTATTATAACGCAGAGCTATCACTTATTATAATTAATTATTAATAGTAATTAAAGTCACAATTAACCGTTACCCAAAGCGATAACGTCATACCAACCGTCATGCCGATATTACTATATATAAATAATAATACAATAATATCACTTCTTTTGCAGCCAAAACAGAAGCCAAATAGTCATTTGTTAATTTTAATGTAGATTAAAACTAATTTTGTGTGTCCGTCTGTGTTTGTGATGTTGGGAATGCATGGCTGATGTTTAATCTGTCTATATAAAAACTAATCACAACGGCTACATTTAAAGGAAAATTTAAACTGGGAACATCTAAAATGCCTAAGGGTAAGTATTTAATAGAATATAAGGAAGTAGGTTCGATATTAGCTGCAGAAATAATATAATAAATATAATTATTTGGTCACGTTTCCTACAATATAGGTATGTCAATATTATAATAACAGGAAGTGTTCCATATTTCAATACCTTTTAAATATTAATTATAGTTAAATATTTATTGAGGGCGTCGTGGTGCAGGGGCACAAGAGTGTGACTGAAACGCGACGGTTGTGGGTTCGATCCCTATTCGGGGGAATGTATTAGTATTTTTTTATTAAAAATATATTTTTTTGCTCGGGCACGAAGGTAAACGCCCGGTGTTGAGTTCCGCCACTTAACACGCAATGATACAAACGATACAGCGTAAAACTGATTAATTTGATTAATTAATTAATAACTCCAAAATCAAACCAAAATTTAATAACGTAGCTGATTTTAATTTTTTAATTAAGGTTCATGAAACAAAAGAAGTGTCTTTAGTCTTTCTTCTCTCAGCTTTATGCTGTTGTAGGCAGTCTAGTGTTAAAACACTCCACTCCCCACTTCCCGCTAAATTCTGGAGACATAACGTGTTAAGCAGCGAAAATCAACACCGCGCTTTACCTCGAGTGAGGAAATGATAATACTAAATATTTAATGGGAATCGAACTCACAACATGTAACCTGCGCCCTGCGCCTCGACTGGCCTTTGGTTCTTCTTTTTTAATAAAAATAAAACGTTACTCTATATACTACGTGCATAGTATAAGTGCAACAACAATATCATTAAGTGCATGTTCTTTTTAATGTCACGTTTCATTTTCTTAATCTGATCGAACGGAAAATAACCGAACAATATTCTACTCGATAACATTGGAATTTTTTCTTATAATTTCTCCTTTATATCTACTAGTTTGATAAAATCAGCTTCACGCTGTAGCCCTCATACAGCAGGGTAGGCAGAGAGAACCTAGTGTTAAGACTCTCCGTTCCCCACTTTCTGCCGAATTCTGGAGAAATTGCGTGTTGAGTGACAGAACTCAACGCCGCGCTTAAACTCGACACGAAAGCGAAAAAATTGAAATATAAATTTAAGTAAATATTTCATCTCCTCGAGTGGGGATCGAATCCACAACCAGTCGGTTTTACAGTCACAGGGTTTACAGTGGGGGGCGGAGTATCTTAACACTAGGTTCCCTCTGACTACCCTTCTATATGAGGGCTAAATATTTAACCTATATCTTCTCACTCTTCTTTATTTAGATCTGTATTACCTCCCCGGGCCGTGTCTGTCTGTGACTGTTTAATTAAAGTGAACGATTTTGCCTAAATGAATGGCAACATCTGATACTCTTAATAAAATGGCTTTAAATATTGTAAAATTTATGTAATTCAACCGTATAAATAGTATGGATGCTTGAGTAATTTGTTTTGTTTATATTTATTATACAAATGTAACAAAAAGAAAATCTTGAAAAGGACGTAGTAGAAACTAGTCTTATAAGTACTAAAATAACAGGAATATAAAGGTTTTTTTTTTAAGTTTCACGTTGAAGACAGAGGGATCCTGGGAACCTAGTGTTAAGACAATCCGTTCCCCACTTTTCGCCGATTTTCGATGACAATGCGTGCGACACTCAACGCCGTGTTTTGCCTCGTTACCAGATCAAGAAAATGGAAATATTAAACATTTTATTCCTTCGAATGGAAATCGTAATCACAACTGGAATTATACCTATTATATATATGTAGAAGTATAAAAATAAAATTGAGGCCAGTCGTGGCGCAGCGGCACGAAGTGTGACTGTAAAACCGACTGATTGTGGGTTCGATCCTCACTCGAAGGGATGAAATATTTACTTAAATTTATATTTCCATTTCTTCACTCTGGTGTCGAAGCTAAGCGCGGCGTTGAGTTCTGCCACTCAACACGCAATGCCTCCAGAATTCGGCAGAAAGTGGGGAACGGATTGTCTCAACACTAGGTTCCCTTTGCCTACCCTGCTGTGTGCGGGATACAGCGTGAAGCTGATTTATAAAAATAAAAAAAAAAACCATAAAATATTTTATTAAACAATATAATAATAAAAATAAAAGAAGTATAAAATAAATTCTAATTTTAAAACAAACTTCATACCAACATTAAGATGACATTGTATGAAGACAGTTGATTGGCGATCTCCAGTTACAGTGTTGACGCCACTTGTATCAATGGAGCGCTATTGGCTCATTGTTTAATCGTCTGTTTTATCAGCTGTAATAAGTATGAGATGTTTCTGAGTAATAACGTTATATACATACATACATACATACATGTTTTATATTGCCTGTGTGTGCACGCGACAGGTTCTGAGTCCAATTTCCAGTCGAGGAAATTAATTTTTTTTTTCATTTCTTCGCTCTGGTGTCGAGGTGAAGCGTGGCGTTAAGTTACGCTACTCAACACGCAATGCCTTCACGATTGGATGGAAAACGGGGACGGATTGTCTTAACAATATCTCATTAGATTCCCTCTGCCTACTCTGCTATGTGCGGGATACAGCGTGAATAAAAAAAATATATTTGACATTGATAATTAGCTTTAATCTACACCCATATACCGTTTATTTAGGGGAGCGACTTAGTGACCGATACTCTGTTTTTTAGTCATCTTTAACTTTTTTTAGTTCTGTAAATGTTGAACAATAAGAAGAAAATGTAAAGTATATCCTTTTTTCTCTGTTGAAAAAGTTGTTTTTTTACATTCGGTTATAATTATTTTCTACATGGGGAAGATGTGTTAAAACTATTATATTTAGTGTTGATTTGAATTTAACTAAAATATTAAATAAATTAACAATTTCACTATATAAAATTTAATCTAGAAAAAGATAGGTTTAAACAAAATATTATAAACTACTAATGACTTATAAAATGTTATTCAAATAAAACTATCCTTAATCCTATACATAAACAACTTAAAGTTCCAATACTACATTAAAAAAAAACATTACAACAAAACGAAACATTAATAATAATCTCTATACAGATAATAACAAAAGCCATTTACTTTTAAACTGTTAAAATTGCACCGGAAGTGCTACGTTAGGTACGAGACAGGTACTATTGAACGATATAAACAGGAAACAGATATTACATTAAACCAGTGATTCTCAACCTTTTTTTTTGTTGCGGCACATATTTAAAGATTGCAAAATTTGGCGGCACCCAAAGAAAAAGATAAAAATTATTTACTACAACACACCGCATAAATAGTTTATGACAAAAATGTTAAATATACGAATTTATTTTTTTGTGGATTTAAATATAATTTTTCTTTTTAAATGATATAATTTAATAATATTAACCTTATTATATATTAGTTGATTAACATTATTATATATTTGTTGAGGCCAGTCGTGGCGCAGTCGCACGAAGTGTGACTGTAAAACCTGACTGGTTATGGGTTCGATCCCCACTCGAGGAGATGAAATATTTACTTAAATTTATATTTCCATTTCTTCGCTCTGGTGTCGAGGCTAAGCGCGGCGTTGAGTTCTGCCACTCAACACGCAATGCCTCCAGAATTCGGCAGAAAGTGGGGAACGGAGTGTCTTAACACTAGGTTCCCTCTGCCTACCCTGCTGTGTGCGGGATACAGCGTGAAGCTAATTTATTTTTTTTAATTTTTTAATTAATTTTTTTGTGAATTTAAATATATATTCATGTTAAAAATATTTTTCTTTTTAAATGATATAATTTAATAATATTAACGTTATTATATATTTGTAAAATTTGGCGGCACACTTTAGAAATTTGGCGGCACACAAAAGTGCCGAGGCACAGTGGTTGAGAATCACTGCATTAAACGCTGTGCAGGCGCATACGTTGGAAAGAACAATAACCATTTGCCTTGATTGCCTCGCCTCGGGCACTAGCAGCCATTGTGATATAGTCAATACACGGTCTATATTGATTTCGGACTTCGGCATGCTACATTCTGAGCGGTATTGGTACTGTGGATTCAATTTCGATATAGATTGCTTGAACGCTCGATCTAATTCATTTTCGATATTAGAATAAATGGGATGTTTGTTTGTGTGTTTTGTTTGTGAATGTATATAAAAATCGGCGTTGCTGTATCCCGCACATAGCAGGGTAGGCAGAGGCAATATAGTGTTAAGACATTCCATTCCCCATTTTCCACCGAATTCTGCGTGTTAAATGGCTGAACTCAACGCCGCGCTTTGCTTCGTTACCAGAGCAAAGAAATAAAAATATAAATTTAAATAAATATTACATTTCTTCGAGTGGGGATGGAAACCGTTATCGACAAATGTATTTTTTTAAGTCGGTTAACTGGTAGTTTTGTAATATAGGTTTTATTTTGGGATAAATCTTATATTTTTTCATTATTTATTTATTTAATAATGTAACTATGCTATCTTTAGTGTATGCTATAATATTTTAATATTGAATAAAACTAAGTAAATTATAATTGAAGACAGACGTGGCATAGGTGCACAGACTTGTGACTTGTGGATTCGATTCCTATTCGAAGAAATGAAATATTTAATATTTTCATTTCTTCGCTATGGTGTCAACGCAAAGCGCGACCTCTGAAAATCGGTGGAAAATGAGGTACAGAGTGTCTTAACCCTATGTTGTCCATTTTCCCTCTGCCAACCCTACTGTGTGCGGGATACAGAGTGAACCAATAAAAAATAATATACGAGAGCTTTAATGCCATTCTTAAATACTAAAATATTTAAAAAAATCTTTCTTAAAAATCTAAATGTACGTAACGATTTATGCTTAGTTGTTTTTTCTATGGAAACTCCTCATCTATTATTACATTAGAGTAATGGTATCATTCGTTGGCAATCGAGCTAATGCTCACAGCCATTGTACGTTACTTAATGTACGAAACACAAATGTTTCGTTGCTTTTAAACTGGCCTGTTAGTTGCGTAAAGTAAATAGATAATTTAAACAAATCTTTTATACTTATATATGTTTTATATTTTTTTTATCAGCTTCACGCTGTATCCCGCACACAGCAGGGTAGGCAGAGGGAACCTAGTGTTAAAACACTCTTTTAAACCGCTTTTCGCCAAATTATTTGAGACATTGCGTAGTAAGTGGCGGAACTCAACGCCGGTCCTTTGCCTGAGTGCCAGAGCGAAGAAATGAAAATTTTAATAAATAATCATTCATTCTTCCGAGTGGGAATCGAACCCACAACCATCGCGTTACAACTACACTCTTACACACTGCGTCACGATTGCATATTTATATAGAGATTCTTTTTATTAATAACAGATCATTATTGGTTAATTTTAACCTTTTCCTGTTGCTTTTACTTTAAAAAATATCAGGATTAACTGTAAGACTAGTGTATTTCTTGTAAATGTCGAACGTTGTCTCACTTTCATTCGTATTACGTCGCAACTCGCCTATGACTAACAAATGTTAACTTTCACGTGTTATCTTGAATATTTTACTGTCAGTCTGCTTCTAGGAGACAAATCGCTAACTTCTCATTTAACGTTACATGCTTTTTGTTCAGTACGACTCAAAATTATAGTTTCCCTTTCAGAATACTTTGTTAACGTAACCCTTTGTTCGCTTGCTTTTTCGTTTTCTACTTTTTTTTGTCATAAAATTTAATTTTCGTTAGTAATATCCTGAGGACAAAATGTCAATATATCAGGTTCTATACCCTACCATTACTAATATTGTCTTCTTTATGCTAAGAAATTGATTTGTTCACGAACAGCATGACATAAATTTAATACAATTTTATTTCTGTGACAGGCGACGCCGACATGTCGCTGAAGCAGGGCAGCGGCACCGGCAAGGTCCATTTCGGTGGTTTGGACGATGTTTCCCTGTACGGCACGCCTGTGGAGCCTGCGCCCCCGGCCCCCGACGCCAAGCAGGGGTTTCTTCGCAACCAGTTACAAGCACTCTTCCAGCCCACCGACAACAAACTAGCCATGAAGCTGTTCGGCTCAAAAAAAGCTCTCATGAAAGAGCGCATCAGACAGAAGGCGGCGGGCCATTGGGTCATACATCCATGCAGTAGTTTCAGGTATGTTTAGTTTAGAATTACTTTTGATCGGTCTCCGATTTATATATTAAATAGAATTCAATTGTCGGAAATTCTATTGATCAGTAAATATTAGATTTTCCTGATATTAAAGATGGATATTAATGTAAAAGAATTCTTAATTTAATTTAAAGTAAGTTTACTTCATCGTTACAAAGACAACACAGTTTTCCTTCCCATAAAAAGTCACATTTCCCAAGCATTAACGCAAGCAATAAAAGTTGGAATTGCACGAATGTACGCTGCATTTCCAGCGTCAGTGGTCGTAAACTCGTCAAATAAAAGCTCCGGAACTACTAACAATTTAAAAGAAAACGGGGTTAAATAAATAGTTCGTTCCGTAGAAATATTGTATTCTTTTCCGTACCAGAGTTCAATACTAAATAAATAATAACAGTAAGGCCAATCGTGGCGCGGCGTTAATTTTGCGGAAAGTGGAAAACGAAGTGTCTTGCACACAACACTAGGTTCCCTCTGCCTACCCTACTGTGTGTGAGATATAGCGTGAAGCTGATTTAAAATTTATTAATAACAGAAAAATAAAGATAAAGATAAGAAGAAAAATAAAGATAAAGAATAGATAATAAAGATTTGCAGTTTCTAAATATTGCCCAAGAAAAAACGAAATTAGTTAAACAGATTTACGAAGGTTAAGCCAAATGTAATTAGCATCCATGAAATATTCCTATTAACAAAGCTAATTTGTGATGCGGCAACTACAGTATTCGAGACGCTGCCGGGATCTCTTTAAATTATTAAAATGCACTCCAAGAAATATTTATGTTCTCTCGCAATTCATAAACTTCATTATATTGTAAAATGCTTTACCAAATCCAAGGCTGAACAAGATTAGTTGAAAATTGCCAACATGTATTTCCGTGAATAAAATGTTAAATATTTTAACTGCCTCTTTTCAATTTGTTCAGTCTACTGTAAATGGTTTATCTGAAAATTATCCTATTAACAGTAAACTACTAGTTTTGCATTTATTTCATTGGAGTTTAAAAGATTTCGTTTGTCTTCTGTGTGTGTAGAAAGTAAACTAGGATACAAAAAGACTAATCTTTTCATTTTGCTAACTAAATGTAGAGTTTCTTTTCTAAAAACTGTTGACGCCGCGACGTTTATAATTTTTTAATAATAAAAAATACATTATTTTAGTTAATTAAGCTAGGCGTGTTTAGAAATTCATTAAGAAATCCAATTTACAAAAATCGTTCAAAGGCATATAGGAAAAGTTGGAAGGTTCCGTACCAATTGCAGGATTCTATGTCAACGAGAATTACAATTTATAAAAGTTGACAAACTTAAGTATGCGGACGCATGCAATCATTTTGTATGAAATGAATTACATTTATAAGTTTGTATTTTTTTTTTCATAATATAAGCTGAAATTAACAATCATTCAAGTGATAAATGCTCTTGACAGATGGACAGACGGACAACCAAGTGATCTTATAAAGGTTCCGTTTTTTTCTTTTTAGATAGATATAGAACTCTTTAAAGAACAAGCACACATTTTATTTATGTTACTTATGTATGTAGATATACTTAAAATTAAATTTTAATTGATCGTACGATTAGAAACGGTTGTTTATTTTTTTGAAAAATTCCTACATATCAATGTCATGTGGAATTCGCGCTGCAGAAACAAAAAAGCGTCGATCCGGTTCTTCTTTTTACGAGAAATGAGTACTAGGTGTTAATTGCAATCTTAATATATAAATATATATATAAATATCTAGAATTAGAAGTAATTAGAGTAAAATAATTCTGAGTTTGTCATGATTTTGTCAGATAATCACATAGTATATTGAAATATAAAATGATTTTGTCGATGTATTGTTTATAATTGAGACATGGTTGCCGTGCCTCGATCTGTGTCCGTTTACCCAACAGCAGAGCCTTTAAATGACTCAAAAGCAGTATTTACTGGCAATACCGACACATTGACTCAAAATTAATATTTACTGTCAATACGGAATACGGATAGACGGTAGATACATATACATATATATATTTTAGTGTGTTCTAAATATATAACGCTTGAAATAAAATAATTCCATGTAAATGAAATGGCATAATTTTCAAAATAATCATTAACTTTCTTTTCATCGTATTTCTAAAAAAAAACTAATCTAGTAATTACAACGTACATATTAATAGTGCCACATGTTTTTTCCAAGTTAGATAAATTATAAAGCAACCAATTATAAACCAGCAAAATTATATAGACGTAGTTTTATTATATTTAGTATTTAAGTAAATATAATTTCCTCGTGCCAGTTTATCGGCCGAGGTGACAGCTTCCGCTCGGCTAACTCGCCATCACGATTAGATACAGATGTCAGTCGATCGATCTGCGATTGCATATTTATTCTATACTAGCGACATGCTCGCGGCTTCGCCCGCTTCATTTTTATAATTATTAATTTACTAATCTGCATTATTTTCCTTACTTGGTTTTGTGGAACAATATTCTTTAAAATAGTATTACTTTTTTTATTTATAAATCGATTAAACTAAAACAAACACAAAATTATTAAGCAATTAAATCTGTTAAGCCGTTTCTAAGATTAGCGCGAACAAACGCACAAGCAAACAGACAAACATTTCATAAATAATATTTTTTGGTTCTGTTACATTATTAAATGCCACTAATAATAATATTTTTTCTTATATATCTTCCATGAACAGACACTCATTATTTACGATTTTATTATATCTAAGTATAGATTGAACCTGAATCAGTATAGCAAGGCTATAATGTAATTACGACGGTAATATTTACCGGAACAAATTATTTTTTTAACATTGAATCTATATCACCTTATTAACATCACGCCATATTAATTGATAATAATAACAGATGTAATGATTGAAAATTGACAGAATTTACATATTAAAGACATGTCTATAATAAAGTACTTTTGTTAGCATAAAAAAACCGGTGAAGTGTGAGTCGGATTAGCCTGCCAGAATTTTAAGATTATAAGTCAACGGGAAGTACAACTTATAAAAATTGAAAATTGAGAAAATTAAATTTGCGAGCATATGCATTCATTTTGTAAAAATTAATTACAAATATAAGTTTGTAATTTTTTTTTTCATAAAATACCTATTAATATTCACGTTCGGTTTTTTTTTCTTTATTTGTATATGGGAGGAGGAGGAAGAAGGGGTGGGGTACCCTATAGATTTTGATTACGTGGCGAATTTTATACACAAATGCAGCAAAACGATGCATAAATGTATCTTTGATTGTGTTGACTAAGAGGCTTTATTTTTGCTGTGCTTCAAGGGACCCTAGATTTTAATATTTGATGTTAAGTTCAGCTGGATATGCGCGATTCAATAAATCTCGAGATAAATGGTCTTGACAGACGGATGGACGCACAACACGGTAATCTTATAAGGGTTCCGTTTTTACCTTTTAAACCCTAAAAATATTATAAATGCACTCGTTATTTCTAAAAACTTTAAAATTGAATATTCCTTTTAAATATATAACGAAAGTTGTTCCTAGAAAAGTTTCAACGTATAGTAGAAAAGCTCACGTTTGAGATCGAAAACAACTACGGCTAAACTTCGATCGCTTGAACTTAAAAGTTTCTTTACTTCTACCCTGAGGTTTTCTACAAAATGCCTACCTACTATAGTTAAATAATAATAATAGCTTCACTCTGTAGAACTCATGATGCAGGATAGGCAGAGGGAGCCTAGTGTTGAATGGCGGAACTTAACGCCGCCCTTTGCAGAGCTCAGAATTGAAAATATTAAATATTTCATTTCACCGAGTGGGAATCGAACCCACAACGCGGCATGTATTTACAGCTGCGCCACGACTGGTCTGACTCCCTACTCTAATTTATTCGATAAAAATATGTATTATAAAATGCATTGGCTAATCCATCTCTTTTGTGTAATTATTAAAGTCATTAAAACTAAATAGTAAGCGTATATATTACAAATAAAATAATTTTCAAATACTTTTAAAAATATGATTATGCTTCTTAATGTTTTTAATCTAACAATAACTAATATATATAATTATAGATTACAAATATAAAAAAATATTTTTATTTTTTAAAATGCCTATAAAAGTACGGAATCCTTTTTCCACTTGAAAGTGTATCTGACTAACGCAATCGCTTCTCTTAATCATTAAACTCAATTATTTTCATTACGGCCGGTCATTGAGGCCGGTCGTGGCGCAGCGGCACGAGGTGTGACTGCAAAACCGACTGGTTGTGGGTTCGATCCCCACTCGAGGAGATGAAATATTTACTTAAATTTATATTTCCATTTCTTCGCTCTGGTGTCGAGCTCCGGTTAAGCGCGGCGTTGAGTTCTGCCACTCAACACGCAATGCCTCCAGAATTCGGCAGAAAGTGGGGAATGGAGTGTCTTAACACTAGGTTCCCTCTGCCTACCCTGCTGTGTGCGGGATATAGCGTGAAGCTAATTTAATTTAATTTTTTTTTTTTTAAATAAATTAATTTAACAGTGGCGCAGAGGCCAGTCGTGGCGCAGAAGCCAGTCGTGGCGCAGGGCTACAAGCGTTGGACTGTAAATGTGACAGGTTGTGTGTGTCGGTTCGATTCCCACTCGAGGAAATGTAAATTAAAAATATTTTAATTTCTTCTGAGTTTCTGTTGTTTTCTGTTGAGTTCTGCCACTCAACACGGAATGTCTCCAGAATTCGAAGAAAAGTGGGAGAGTTTTAGCATTAGGCTACTTCTGCCTACCCTGCTACATTATTTTTCGTTCGATTGTTTTGTCGCATAATAAAATAATAATAATAAGATAATATAGAAATAATTTATCAATAAAAATAAACCACAGGAAAAATTAAAGAAAATTAAGCGTAAAATCGTATTTGTAATATTATTTCCATATTTAATTGTGTTTTTTTTATTATTTTAACCCTGACATAAATGAAATTATAAATTAAGCCCAGACAACTATTCCTTGTTAGGTTTATATTACAATCTAATTCTATTTCTATAGAATATGATATATGTATAATATATCACAAATCGCCTACTCTGACACAAATGTAAAAATCTTAGGCCCATATTTAAAAGACGCTCTCAAGTCTCAAATCAATGTTGAGATTTTGTTTTCATTCACAGATTATATGTCTACAAATTAAAACAGCATCTCAAGATCGATCTTAGACTTCAGAGCGATTTATAAATACGGATCTTAGTGCATACTGTATGCGTTAGTAGTGATTTGAATTAACTTTTGATTTTTCATAGCTCGCACCTTTATAGAAAAACTGAAATAAAAATGGAGCTACATTTTAAATTCAAAAACTGAAACTAGACCATTAATCGTTTGCTTATCAAAGCTATAGAGGCTTATTGAAAGAACAATAGCGTCGTCGACAACAACCATACAATACACGTTATTTCTTACTTTTGAGCTCTACCTTTTTACAGTGGAGTTTTTTTATTACAATTCAAAATTTGTAAAATGTTCTAAGTTTTCGACAAATTTATATTAAAATACGAAGAAATTATATAGAGATAATAATATTTATAATATATATCTGTATACTGTACGCATATTATTAATAATTTTGTGTGGCGTAACTCAACGCTGCGTTTCGCCTCGTTGCCAGAGCGACAAAACGAAAATTCTCACTCGGAGGACTGAAATACTAATTGTATTTCAGTTCTCCGAGTATCAAACCCGCGACTGTCGCGTTTACTGCAACTTTAAAAATATATGCTAGCATTTAATTAAATCTGAATGTTGTCTTGAATAAAAAATATATTGAGATACTGAAATCTTTGAAATAATCCAATGAAAAAGCACATTGTGCATATAAAATTAAATAATACTAGATATAGGTACTTCACCTTCCTTCACAATACTAAAAGCATTTAGTGTATCGTCACTACGACACTTCCTACTAATACCTATGTAGTTGTCGAGGGGAAATCCATTTATTATATGAAGATATAACCAGCTAGCGCGTGCCTGAACCAATAATAATAATAATAAATAAATCTCTATTTTCATCTTACAAAGCTTGGTCATAAAAAATACACATTTGACAAAGAAACCAGTGGTGAACATTAAAAAGCTAATGTGAGAGACTGGTGTCCATACTGGGTATATACCTGTTTTACAGAGGTCTCGTTGGTACCTCGATGTTATCATACTTCTATACAAAAAAAATATCCAGTTACTGTTATAAAACTAACTAAATAATACTACAAATAGGTACTTCACCTTCCTTCACAATTCTTAAAGAATTAAGTATCACTACGGCAATTCCTACTGATATCTATGTAGTTGTCGAGGGGAAATCCATTTATTATATGAAGATATAACCAGTTAGCGAGTGCCTGAACCAATGTCAAAGGTCTCGTTGATACCTCTATGTTACAATACTTCTCTATAAAAAAATATCCAATTACAAATTAGATACATTAGGAATATAAAACTATCTTAACAAATAAAAAAAATCAAATCAGTTTCACACTGAAGAAATGAGGAAATGAAAATAAATCTGGATCGAACCTACAACCAGTCGATTTTACACTTTGTGCCCCTGCGCCACGACTGACCTTACTAACTAAATAATACTAAATATAGGTACTTCACCTTCCTTCACAATACTAAAAGAATTAAGTATGTCATCACTACGATACTTCCTAGTGCTTCGTATTTGTCGAGGGGAAATCCATTTATTAAACGAAGATATAACCAGTTAGTGAGTGCTTGAACCAATGTCAGAGGTCTCCTTGGTATCTCAATGTTACATTACTTCTCTACAAGGGTCACTTATTGAGTCCTCAATAGCCATTTGAGGAGGGGACTTATTGTATGAAGATGCAACTGATTTCGAGGAAGTGATTCCGAGTTAGCTTCTAAGGTTACATTTAAACTAGACTAGATTAGTTCTACGTAAAGATAATTTAGTTTTATGTTTTCTTCTCTAAAACGTTTTCTTTTTTTTATTATTAAATTAACTTTTAAATAACATCCTGGATATTATGTTTTAGAAATGGTTAAACGTAAAAATCTTATTTTAAATTAAATTCAAAACACTAGAAATGAAGCTTATAGCACAAACAATCTATAAGCAATTAATCCAGAAGTGTAAAAACGAAATATTTAATATTTATAATTTCCGCGCTCTAGTAAGGCAAAACGCGGCGAAATCAGCGGAAGGTGGGCAACTTAATGGTGTCTTAATTGTAACGGAGTGTCTTAACACTAGGTTCGAAGATTCCCTCTGAATACCCTACAATGTGCTAAAAAACTATGAATAAATCAAATTAAACAAGCAAAGCAAATTTATATTAAAATCCATACTTAACTATACTAACGCTTACTTTTTTAAATCCTTAATTGCTTTTTAAAAGTAAAGATAAATCCAATTAGCAACTAACGTGAAACGATCAAATTAAAAAGTAATTTGGTATGTTTAGGTTTTTTGTTGTATAAACGTCAAACCAGTATTGATTAGTCATCGCCGTTGTTTAATGATTTAGAAAACGAAATGAGTGGGAAAATTGGAAATCACGCCTGTTTTGAGCACCGAAAAACGAGACCTGTCGTGGCGCAGAGGCATTAGCGTGCTTCTGTAAACGTGACAGGCTGTGGATTCGATTCCAAAATCAAATCAAATCAGCTTCACGCTGTATCCTGCACACAGCAGGGTAGGCAGAGGGAACCTAGTGTTAAGACACTCTGTTCCCCACTTTCTGCCGAATTCTGGAGGCTTTGCGTGTTGAGTGGCAGAACACAACGCCGCGCTTTTCCTCGACACCAGAGCGAGGAAATGAAAATATAAATTTGAGTAAATATTTCATCTCCTCGAGTAGGGATCGAACCCACAACCAGTCGGTTTTACAGTCGTGAAGAAAACACCTTGTGCCGCTGCGCCACGACCGGCCTCTCAATTCTCACTCGTGGAAATAAAATAAATTTAATATTTTAATTTCTTTGTCCTGGTGTTAAGTTCGACGGAACTTGGAGAGCAGTGTGTCTCAACATTCCGCTCTCTCTGCCTACCCTACCACTAGCGGGATACCGCGTGAAGCTTGAAAAAAAAAGAAAGAGATAAAATAAAATTAACCTACTGCGCAATATGTATTCAACTGAATAAACAATTTTTTAAATAAATTCGCCATCTCCATTTGCGAGTTTATTTTATTATCTACAATAGTAAACTGCTTTAAAAAATATAACCTGTAGATATTTTTTTATGTAAATATTCGACTGTAAATTTGAATGAAATGTTAATAAATTTTATTAAGCTTCGGATATTGGCTCACATATGTTCATCTTTTTCCTAGGGGACTGACAGGCTTTACCTAGATTTATATATTTATACAGAATTAATACGAAACAGAAGATTTTCCGACAGAAACATAAAAAAATTTGATAACTATAAAAAATACCGTGTGTTCTTTCCAAATTAACCATATTTTATGGATTTATTATAATATATAATCATCAGAAATATTAATCTGAAAGGTTCTTTTGGTTTCCAATTATATTGAGAAAAAAAAATCTTATTTGTTTTTTTGTTTTATATTTTTAGCTTCACCCTGCTATCCTGCACACAACAGGGTAGGCAAAGGGAACCTGGGAGTCCAGTGTTAAGACACTCCATTTCTATTTAGACATCGTTCCGTTCCTCACTTTTCGTCGAATTTCGGAGGCATTAGATGGCGGAACTCAACCTTGCGCTTTGCCTCGTTACCAAATCTTAGAAGAAGGATAATGAGAATATTAAACTTTTTAATCGAACCTTGTACCCCTGCGCCTCAAATATATATGTAAATTATATATTTTATAAAACATATATAAAAGAAATACACTTGGATCTGAAGATAACAAAACTAAACATAGATTCTTTGAATCTCAACAAAATGGAAGGAATGGCTGCACTTTATTACGCAAATAACTTAAGTTGCTTTAGTCCTCGTTCTACATTTGCAATCATGTGAGATAAATGTATGAATGTATGAGTAGTATAATCTAATGACTAAATATCAATAAAAAATCAGCTTTACGCTGTATCACGCACAAGACAAGGGAGGCAGAGGGAACCTATTGTTAAGACACTCCGTTTTGAATGGTAAAACTTAATGCCGCGCTTTGCCTCGACACCAGAGCAAAGAAATGTAAATATAAATTTAAATAAATATTTCCCCGAGAGGAAATCGAACCCACAAACGGCCGCGTTACAGTCACACACTTGTGCCCCTGCGCCACGACTGGCCTCTAGTATAATCACGAATTGATGTATTAAGCAATACAGATAGCTAATAGCCAATAATTTAGCTTATTTATGATTAATGTTAATTACAGCCTTAAAAATACCCATGCCCATGATTTTTATTGCTCTGGTTTTAAGGTATTTCTAGGTTTTGTGGGTTGGTTGTAATAGATAAATACTACGTGAATCACATGAGACCAGTCGTGGCGCAGGGGTGCAATCTCGTGACTGTAAACTTGACTGTAAGTTGTGCGTTCAATCCTCGAATTGGGGGATTGAACGCACTTTTTGATTATATGAAATATTTAATATTTTCATTTCATCTAATATATTTTAAATCAACGTATCCAAGAAAAACAATTCTTACTTATGTTTTTTTTTTGTTTTAGCTTTACGCTGTATCCCACACACAGCAGGGTAGGCTTAGAGAACCTAGTGTTAAGACACTCCCTTCCGCCGAATTTTGGAGGTATTGCGTGTTGAATATCTTAAGGCTCTTGCCCTATTGCCAGAGAGAAGAAATCAAAATATTAATAAATAATAATTCATTCCCTCGAGAGGGAACCGAACCCACAACCGTCGTGTTACAGCCACACCCTTGTGCCCTTGCGCCACGACGGCCTCGAGATTTTCCTATAACATATACATAGACTAATATCGATATATTTGTAAATATATAGTTATTGATCAACTTAATGGCGATACAAATTGGAGCAATTAGTTAGAGACGTCAGAATTGTGAGGAATTGCGTTGCTTGAAGTGTGTTTCACTATAAAATTCCTAGAAGACGTATGTTTAAATTGCACAATGTTAGATAACTATCTGAGGCCACAGTAGCGCAGTGGAGCTGTGTTTGACTGGAAACATTATAATTATAGGTTCGATGTCCAGTCGGAGATTGAGACATTTTTTTATTTCCCCGCTTTAGTAAATAAAGCGCGGGATTAAAAATCAGCCACTCGACACGCAAAAAGTAGTTTTCTACCTATGCGGGAAAAGGCGTGAAGCTGCTTTTTTAAATTTAAACGAACATTTAATATTTCATTAACTTTATGTTTTTTTCAAGTTATAATAATAACTTGAAATAAAAAAATGCACTATAAGTCAAATATTAAGTTATAGTAATGTATAAGTGGGGAACGGAGTATCTTAACATTAGGTTCCCTCTGCCTACCCTGCTGTGTGCGGGATACAGCGTTAAGCTGATTTTTTGATTTAGTAAGTTATACGAAAGTTTACTGCGTATTTTTTCATGTTTTACCTTGTGAATTAGGAGATGGTGATTAAATGATTATGTTAAATTTTTTGCTCGGCAGAAAGTGGGGAACGGAAGTGTCTTAACACTAGGTTCCCTCTGCCTACCCTGCTGTGTGCGGGATACAGCGTGAAGCTGATTTATTTTTTAAATTTTTTGCACAAATTTGGTCCTAAGATCATTGATGATGTCGCCCTAAAAGATTTTTAGGTTCATAGGAAAATCCATAGGACATTAAATAAGCATATATTAATTTCCAAATTACTATTCACATATGTTTTTCAAACGTAAAGAATATTTAGAAAAATCTAAATATTCTTTACGTTATTTAAAATATATATATTACGTAAGTAATATGGTTCTGGTGATAACCGTTAAAAGTGAGGTTATATTTTTTAAAATAATTAGTTAAGTACAGTACTTAGTTCTATCAATTAACACGTAATGTCTCGTATTCCGGTGGCAAATAGAGAACGGAATGTCTCGACATTAGAACCTCTCCGTCTACCCTGCTATGCAGTATAAAACATTAACTAAAATATATACCTACCTACATATAAAATATAATACTAAAATGTAAATTGTAGATAAATCCTTAGTAAAAAAAATGTGTAAAAAATATAGTTAACTGTAGTAACTACATTTCTATAGAAATTTAACAACTAATTTGATTCTTATTAAATTTCTACGAAACTTAATATAAACTGAAACAATATTTTAAGCAACAAAATACGTCCAAATGGAGAATGATCTAAGAAATTTATCTTTGACAATTACTCTTGGAACCTTATCCTGATGACAGAAACAAATTATAGTTATGAAATAACTAATAATTTAAATAAAATCGCTCATATTATAATAGATTTAGTTTAAAATTTATTAACATTATTTTATTTTAAAAGTAAAATAAATTTAAATAACTCAGAAAATTAAAAATACGATATACATAAATTATACTGTAGAAAATATATTACATACATTGAATTTAAACGCTGTAGTATTCATTCTTAATATTTATTTATTTTTGCCTACATTCATAGAAGTTTAGATATTGTTATTCAGAAGCTTATCACTTCAGAAACTCGTATTAGACGAAATTTTGAAAATTATTAATATAAAGCACATAAATTTAAAGTTAAAGCTGAGGCCAGTCGTGGCGCAGCGGCACGAGGTGTGACTGTAAAACCGACTGGTTGTGGGTTCGATCCCCACTCGAGGAGATGAAATATTTACTTAAATTTATATTTCCATTTCTTCGCTCTGGTTTCGAGGTTATGAGCGGCGTTGAGTTCTGCCACTCAACACGCAATGCCTCCAGAATTCGGCAGAAAGTAGGAAACAGAGTGTCTTAACACTAGGTTTCTTCTGCCTACCCTGCTGTGTGCGGGATACAGTGTGACGCTGATTTGATTTAAATTTGATTATATATATAGTGTGAAGCTGATTTGATTTAAATTAAATTTAAATATAAAGTTTATTAAATTACATATAAATTTGAATAAAATTACATATTTTTTTATGGATCACATCAGCAAATGTAGCTCGTTCCACGCGGAAGTTTTAAGTACCTACTACCTTCTGTTATAAAAGTATGACGTAACGAGAACGTAAAAAGCAACGACGCGTGAGATCTCCACCTCCGACCTTAACCCGGCCTGTATTTTATTCACAATAACTGTCTACGTCGGGACTAAAGTTACCCAAATATTTAATTCCTTTATATACTTAACTGTATAATCAGCTTTTTATTTTTGTTTTTACATTTTTTCTAGTTTATTTCACGCTGTATTCCATATGGAGCAGGGTATGGAGATAAAAACTAGTGTCAAAACACATTTTCGCTGAATTATATATTGAGTGGCGGAGCTCAATGCCGAGCTTTGCCTAGACACAAGAGCGTAATAAAAATAAAATAAATAAATCAGCTTCACGCTGTATCCCGCAAACAGCAAGGTAGACAGAGGAAACCCAGTGTTAAGACACTCCGTTCATCGTTCGTCTCGAGTGGCAATCAAATCAGAGCGTAATAATTGAATATTTGATTTCTTCAAGTGGGAATCGAAGCCACAGCCTGTCGCTTTTACAGTCGTACGCTTGTGCCCCTGCGCCACGACTGGCCTCAAATACATTGTTTTCATTAAAAATATAATTTTCTTAATTATACAAACTGCTCAAATTGAGTACTCATTAATACTATACTAATAAGGAAAACAGTGCGAAGTTTTTAATTAATCTGAATACAACATTGTCTTTTTTTTTCAAGATCTCTTTGATGTGATATGTGAATAGAATCAGTCTATTTTGCAGCAATTAAAAATTTGTTTATTTAATACACTATTATTAAATATTTTTATTATTATCTAAATATTAAATAATATTTTTGCTACACATCACAAGATAAATAAATTATATCATTTAAATTACTTAGAAATCCAGTCCCAGTAGAAAAGTAGTAGACTGTGAATACAATATGATTTGGGTTCGATTCGCACTCGAGGATTAATTTCCTATTAATATTTAATATTTTATATCCTCACTCTGATGAAGCAAAACGGGGCGTTGGATTCCGCCACTGGCACACAACACGCAATATCTCCAGAAGTTAGTAGAAAGTGAGGAGTGGAGTGTCTTAACACTAGGTTGCCATTGCCTATCTTGCTGAAATAAAAAACATACTAGTCATCTCACCTTTATATTGGAAACTGAGATTTAAAAATAATACTGTGTTAATATTGAAAGTTTCCGATACAGATCCTGATACAGAATGAAAGAGAGTAAATGCTCGTCCATTTGAACACTATCCAATTTATACGCAGTTTCGTAGTCAATATTGCATGCCGCCTTTGTATCGGTCTTGGAATATGCCAGCCTTGTTATCCGCCTTCGTGAAGAATTTCCACAGTAATAAATAGGAGTGTGCTATGAAGATTTATGCAAGAATAGAAGTTATGTCTCTGTAGTAATAATATTTTGTACTAAATTTGAAAACAAAAACATTAATAATACAAATAACTTAAAATGTATATTTTAGTGTGTATTTCTTAATTTTTTTTTTCAAATATGTTTTTAATATATTGTTACTTTATTTTAATTGTGCAATGAAAATATAGAAAACAGAGTGTCTTAACACTAAGTTCCGTCTGCCTACCTGACTGTGTGCGAAATACAGCGTGAAGCTTATTGAAAAAACCGGACAAGGGCGAGTGGGGCTCGCCCACCGACGGCTCCGTATAAAAAAATTCTTTCAGTTGTCTCGAGCTTTTACTGAAATTCAAGCTTAGCTTAGCCAGAGCCGTTTTATCTGGTACCTCACTCGACTAGCAGCATAATTCTAGGTTCAACTAAAAGTGCCACATAAATTTTAAATCTATTTAAGGAGTCGAAATATTTATATCTTTATTATCGAAGTTTTTTGTGATTTAAACGGCCATATGTATAGTTTTAAATAATTTTAAAAATACATTTTTTTTAAATCATGTGTAGATGAGAGTTTATGATTTAAATTTCAAGTCGATACCTCCAAGCGCTCCTTTTTTCCTAAAAAGGACCGGAACCCTAAAAAGAAAATAAAATGAATTGTAGAGCCTATACAGACAGATCGTACATTTCCAAAGCAATAAACAATAGAAAACTGTAAAATATCTTCTAATGTCAAGTTGATAGATCGACGTAATCAAGCCGACAGCTACAATGGACGGCCGTTCTCAAAATAACATTTGTCAAGTTTTTCCACAAACTGGTTTCTAGATGTTCTTACCTCAAAAAAAGTGAATAATAGAAGTAGTTATTGATAAAACTCATCAATATCACTCTGTGAGCTATTATGATATCTTTTGCCATTATTTTTGTAAATCTTTCACATATTTTTATGAATTTCACGTAGGTTAACATTGGTTAGGCAGAGGGAACCTTCAAACATAATGTTAAGACACTCCGTCTAGGACATTTTGGTTCCCCAATTTCCGCCGAATTCTGGAGACATTGCGTATTGGCAAAATGGCAGAACTCAACTCCGCGCTTATCCTAGTTACCGGGACGAAAAAAATAAAATATAATTATTTCATTTTAATGAGAACCAAACCCATAACCTACATTTACAGTCACACACTTGTGCCCCTGCGCCACGACTGTCTCCAAACAAACATGACCATGGAAAAGCAAAAGACCTTGACAAATAAACATAAAATAAAAAATTAAAACAGCCTCTCAAAACCATAGACATAGTATTATAATAACGGAACAAGTGCAGGCAAGTTCGTAGCGACGCTCGTTAGATGATTCTGAAGTGCTGTCGCAATCATACTGCAATGTTACACAGCCGAATACAACTTGCAAATATTTCTAATTAAAATATAATGAAAATAGAAATTATTATTTATTATTTTTGACATTTTAAAAGTGTTAATCCACACTTAGGAAAGGAAAATAAGAATTTGAACGTAGCGGGACTCGAACCCGCGACTCCTGGCAACCGATCATTCGCTTTGACCACTAAGCCATACGTTGAAACGTATTGAACGTATGGCTCAGTGGTTAGAGCGCCTGGTCAGTTTCCAGAAGGCGCGGGCTCGAGTCCCGCTACGTTCAAATTTTTATACGTTTTCTAAATAAGTGTTTTTATAATTTATTGTTGTTGTTGTTTGTTGATTTACAAAAATTTGGGAATTTGGTTCGTTATATGGTTGTAAAGTTCTAAAAAATATCTGTATAAATATCTATGTATAAATCTGTATACAATTTTAGAACTTCAAAAATTCAACAAAGAGCGACAATTTTTTTTTTAGTTTCACAATGTATCCCGCTTATAGTGGAGTAGGCAGACGAAGTCTCTCCGCTCTCTACTTTTCACTGAATTCTGGAGGCTTTGCGTGTGAGCGGCGGAGCTCATGAACACGTTTTGAATCGACATCAGACCGAATAAATTAAAATATTGTATATTTCATTCAAGCGGGAATCCAACCCATAACCCGTCGCTTTCACAGTCACACACTTGTGCCTCTGCGCTACGACTGGCCTCAATAATATTTTTTATTTAAAAAATATCCATTTACAATCTCCTTGAAGTGCTAATACTAAAACATTTTATTTTATTATAATATATACATACATATATTTGTATATGAAAGATTACTTTTATAATAATTAAATATCTATAATTACTTAATACTTAAATAACTTTAAATTGATAACAGTGTATTTACTAATAGCATCGCAAATTGAAATAAATTACGTAGTTTTTTGAGGACAGTCGTGGTACAGGGGCACAAGCGTATGACAGTAAATGCGACATGTTGTGGGTTCGATTCCCACTCGAAGAAATGAAATATTTAATATTTTTATTTCTTCTCTCTGGTGTTAAGGAAAAGCACGATGTTGAGTTTCCACCATCCAACACGCAATACTTCCAGAATTCATCGAAAAATGGAGAGTGTCTTAACACTATGCTCCCTCTGTCTACTGCTACATGAGGGATAAGCGTCCAACTGATATATAATTTTTAATGACGCTATATGTTGATATTATTTTGCTGAACATATCTTGTATCTTTACAGCAAAATTAATATATTTTATTAATTTATTTTATTATTTATCTCACAATAAACACTGGTTTTTAACCAATGATCCGCAGTATCGTAAACTTTGATGTAGGTATACTCTCAGATAACCCAAACTGCTATAGCCAACGTTGAGAAAGTTTTAATTAAATATGTTACGGTATAAGATTATCAGATCTTTGTTTAATGACGTAGAACATAATATAACAAAAGTTACGTATTAATACATACCTATATATAGGATTATAGGTACATCGAAATAAAGAAAATCTTATAATTTTAACTATTTCTATTTTCAATCTCTTATATTTAAAAATATTAATCGAAATCAGCTGCCCCAATAATCCTGAACACAGAAGGATAGGCAAAGGGAACCTACTCTAGAGAAATTCCGTTTCCCACTTTCCACCAAATTCTAGAGGCATTGCGTGTTGAGTGGCGGAACTCAACGCCGCACCTTACCTCGTCACCAAAGCGGAAAATGAAAAAAAATATATGAATGAATAAAAATATTATATTTAATTTATTGTTATTTACTGCTATTCACTAATAAGGTTAAAGTACAATAATATACAATTGTGAGAAAAGACGAATTTTAAGAGTAAAATTGATGCTTACCTACTTTTAGTAAAAAAATCGAGTAGAATCGTATATTTTTACTTATATTATATAACATATGATCTCAAACAAATACATAACTTAGAGACATTTCTGAATATTACCTGCACCGACCTCGAACCCGTAACGAACCCAAATTGTTCGCGAGCTTTTGTACGTACATACATACATACATATAAGAGTCATAAACTAGAAGCAAGTGAGGCAATGTCGTTAGCACATTCTATCTCGTATCAGTTAAATATTGATATAGCAATCCGCCTTTGAATTTGTACTTGATATTGAGAGAGCCGTCTCATAACACATTAACATTTAATAAAACCTTATGTTAGCATGGGCGTAGGAATAAGGGTGGCTGCGTGATCTGGGCCCACCCCGGAGTGGTCTGGTGCCCACGCCGGAAATTTTACTTAAAAAATTTTTGTTCCGAAAAATTTAAAAAAAACAATATTTCCATATCTGTTCAAAGCTAAAGTCCAGTCCCAAACAGAAAATATCTGAAGATACACATAAAGCTTAAGAGATTAAATTGCAAAAAACTATATTTAACTAATACATATTGTATTTAAATTATATTTTGTAATCTGACTGCATAATATTTATAAGAAGAAACTCATGAAATGATGCGGTGCGCAGCAGCGTGTGACTGAAAACGCGACGGTTGTGGGTTCTATTCTCTCTCGGAGAATTATTACAAGGCACGGCGCGGCGTTGAGTTACGCCGTTCAACACGCAATACCTCGAAAATTCGGCGGAAATAGAGCAATAGCGTGTTGTCAAACTGAAACAAAAACATAATCCATTCTAAAGCGTTTTAGAAAAAATATATTTTAAAAATACCCTACAAAACATCAGCTTTTTCTAAACACAAAATCGTTTCGTGTCTGAACAATTTTGTTCGTGTTAATAGCCTTTTCCTACACTCGCTTTATCTAATGCTCTCCATACAAACTCTATTGACAACGTCTACACGCGATTTAAATACTAGCAGTGCTTTAAATAGATGAAAATAAAACAAAAACTATTATTTTAAATGTGTTGGTTAAATAAAACTATGTGAAATTCACATCTTATGAAGATGAATTACGGAGAAATATACGGAGTAATTATAAAATTTTATGAAGTAAAAAACTTTTTTGTGAAAATATATTGTCATTTCATTATTTTATTCACTGTACAATTTACATTTTATATTCAGATAATGAATGCACGCAGTTGACAAGGTGGTTTTTGCTTTTAAATATTTTATTGGGGTCAATTGCGACGGCAAGCGTGTGACTGTAATCGCGACAGGTTGTGAGTTCGATTCTTACGTGAGGAAGTGATATTTAATACTTTCATTTCCTCGCTCCTCACAACGAAGCAAATGGGTTGTTGAGTTCCGCCACTCGCAATGTCTGCAAAAAATAACGGAAATCGGTTGTAACACTAGGTTCCAAGGTTCCCTTTACCTAAAGCGTGAAGCTAAAAAATAATTATGATTAAAAAAAATCTTTTCAACACATCAATATGTATTATAACTAAGTATGCATATTCAAAACTGTTTTAATACAATGTTAATAACTCGACAAAGGATCGAATCTAAATTTTTACTATCCTTTCATTTATTCGGCTCATACATATCAATTATATTTTATCGTTAGTACATTTTATTCCAGGAGGCCAGTCGTGGCGCATAGGCACAAAGTGTGACTGTAAAACCGACTGGTTGTGGGTTCGATCCCCACTCGAGGAGATGAAATATTTACTTAAATTTATATTTCCATCTCTTCGCTCTGATGTCGAGGCTAAGCGCGGCGTTGAGTTCTGCCACTCGACACGCAATTAGTGAATCGAATTCAATTTATATTAATTACATTATTGGTCGGAAGCAAAACACAAGTCAAGCAACTTGCAAAACATTTTTTTTTATTATTAATCGATAAGACTCCCCGAACTATTTATTATAAAAAAATATTAATTTAACTATGCTATCTTCTTAAATGGTTTTGTAGAACAGGTTTTATATAAAATATATTTTCATAGTTTCCGATCGACCTAAAATAATTTTAAAAACATTCAAGATAGCTCTAAAGAAATCTTTAATACTGAATAGAAACTAAATTAAGTTTCCCGATCCAAACATTAGTTACCATATTAAAAACCAATAATTCTAATTATATCAATGAAAATTTATTATGAATAAACCTAGATTTAATTATGAAAGAGCCATTGAGTAACCTCTCCATGTTATTCAACTTCTATCTCTATTATACCTTTTGACTTGATGGATTGTAACTTGAATAAGAGGATTAAAATTGTAGAATTGTTGGAGTGGTCTCCATTCAAACCTATAATCCCGCAAACCTATAATCCCGGGTGACAAAGTTGTACCAGGAATGTTGAATGAAATATGACATGTTTAATCGCAAAGAAAATATGCAGTTTTTATTCCGTTTAAATATGCAGTTTTATTTTTTGAGGCCAGTCGTGGTGCAGGGGCACAAAGTGTGACTGTTAACGCGACCGGTTGTGGGTTCGATCCCCACTCGATGAAATGAAATATTTATTTAAATTTATATTTCCATTTATGCGCTTTGGCGTCGAGGCAAAGCGCGACGTTGAGTTCCGCCACTCAACACGCAATACCCCCAAAAATCTGCGAAAAGTGGTGGAACGGAGTGTCTTAACACTAGATCCTCTCTGCCTAACCTTCTATGTGCGGGATACAGCGTGAAGCTAATTACTCTGTTAATTAATATGTTAATATTAATGCTTTCGTTTGTATTCTGAAATATACAAAAGTTGTTCAAAGAAGAGTTTTTCTTTAAATTGTGTCTATTTTTAGTTATGTTTAGCTAGATTATTTTTTATTGGAGCAACAGAGGATCATCATAATACATAAAAATATTAAAAAAATAGGAAATATTTATTTTATTATGAAATTCAATATATTTAACTATAATCCCGGGTGACAAAGTTGCACCTGCAATGTTGAATGAAATATGACATGTTTAATCGCAACCGAAAATATACAGTTTTTATTCCGTTTTAATATTCATTTTTCGCTTTTTGTGTTCTGAAATATACAAATGTTATTCAGTGAAGATATATTTTTTAAGTTGTGTATATTTTTAGTCATGTCGATGAATTTAAGGTAGAATGACTAGAATCTAGATATGTTATATTTTATTAAAGCATATATATTTTATTATATTCATTTGTAGCATAGTAAATAAAACAAGCTTAATAATAGGAACCATTTACTTATTTAGAAAACGTATAAAAATTTGAACGTAGCGGGACCCGAACCCGCGCCTCCTTTCTAAATAAGTATTTTTCTTTCCTAAGCGTGGAATGACACTTTTTAAATGTTACAGAATGAGAACTATTTGTTTTATTATGAAATTCTATATAATTGATACGGTCTACTAAACGGTAATAATTTATATCGTTCATATTTTCTACCGCAAGTACCTACATAAAAAATCACTCGTATATAAAATAAAGTAATCTATATAATAATCAGAATTACCTACAAGAAAGCAGTAATTATGAATCACAAACAAGTATTGTGATTCACGAGAAATAATTAAAATTCAATACAGACACAAAATTTTCCAATATGGAAAATCTTTTTACAATAAAAGTTTTTAACAATTTTGACAGATTTACGAGTACGTCGAACCATGAATATAAATTAAGTATATCTTTGACATAAATACTCATAAACATATCTTATAGCTAAGAACTTGAAGACATATAGATAAGTTATTCTAATTAGCTGCGATATTATCGACAAAATCGATTCGACAATATCGATTCTATGAATTGATAAGATTTTATATTGGAACTTTACTCTTGTATTATTACTTAACACTTCTCTAAATATATATCTTTATTATTATTTTTTTTTAATTTCTGTTGAGAATCTACTAAATCAAATAATAAATATTTCAATAATGGTTTATAAAACGGTTTATACATATAAATAAACTTCATTGAATACGTATATATAAGTATATATTTCTTACATATCACCCGAGTGAGGTCGTATCTCACTGGGAGATTTCTTTCTAAGGTTAAACCACATACTATGCAATGACCTTTAAAGTTATGTGTAAAAGTTGAGAACAAAGTGATATACATATAAGACGTTTTTTTCAGCTTCACGGTGTATCACGCACAAAGCACTCCGTTTCTATTAAGACCACCGTTCCGTTCCTCACTTTCCGCCGTTCCGTTGCTTCCGGAAGCATTGCGTGTGGAGTGGCAGGACTCAACGCCGCGATTTTGCCTCGTTAGCGGCACGAGGAAAATGAAAATATTAAATATATCACCCCCACGTTTGCGAATCGAACCAACAACTGTCGCTTTACACGTCACAACAGTCACACGGCGACCATATAAGACATCGCCTTCACATAATATAGAAGACGCGATATTAAAATAAATCCTTAAATCCCCATCTGTAACTGTTTGCTGAAACCAAATTTATAAATCTGTGAAATATTAGCAAGCAAGAACCATTTATTTGTACCGAAAATTATCAAGTAAAATGTGACGGATCGATTTATCGGAACGGCGTTCTTAAATTTTCGGTAAATTGCAAATTAAGCGTGAAATGCTCGGTAAATCGATGTTTTAGGGTTGCCTCTTGTATTAAATCGTGCTACTATTTGGACTTAGAAAGATTTCTCCCTTTAAACCACGATACTGTGTTAATAGTACTGTGTATTTTTTTTAATATTTGTTAATATTTAATCTTGTGTTTATTTGAACTGAAAAGCAATTTGAAATCCTATCAAATAAATTATCTATCCTATCCTATCCTCATATAAAACAAAATGTATAAAAATTTGAGGTCAGTCGTAGCGTAGGGGCGAAAAGTATGACTGTAAAACCGACTGGTTGTGGGTTCGATCCCCACTCGTGGAAATTAAATTTCTTAAATTTATATTTACATTTCTCCGCTCTGGTGTCGAGGCAAAGCGCGCAGTGCAGTGTGCGGTATACAGCGTGAAGCTGATTAAAAAAACAAAAAAACACAGTAGTTTTCTACACAAAGTGACAAACCTGATAGGCAAGTGAGATAAGTTATGTAAAACCGCGACCACCTGTACATTATGCATTCCCCGTTTTACGACTGGCTTTAAAAATGCTCCCACCGACTCGGAAAGTATTTTTCGCTGAACGACTATACATTTCCATAAGAAATAGGTCAAGGAATAAATGTGTGCATCAAAAATAGATTATTTGCATTTTTAAATACATTTTTATATTTTAATTGTTTCTCTTGCACAGTTTTAAAAAAAATGTTTCTTTTTATACTTGTAAATACATCGTTGTAGGTGATACACATTCACCTGAAACAGATCCTCTATTTAGATTATTCAACAATACATATTCAAAGCAAATAGATATTTTAATTTAAAGAACAAAATATTGAATTAAATTCGATAAAATCCTAAGCTGAATTTACTTATTTAGAAAACGTATAAAAATTTGAACGTAGCGGGACTCGAACCCGCGCCTCCTGGAAACCGACCAGTCGGCCAGACCTGGTCAGTTTCCAGGAGGCGCGGGTTCGAGTCCCGCTACGTTCAATTTTTTATAGGTTTTCTAAATAAGTAAATATAAATCAACCACTACAAGGTCAGCAACGATGTAAGCCTTAATCAATTTAAATTTTTACATTATAGATAAGAGGTACACGATAAGTTTGATAAGACAAGCTTGAACTTAGCATTAATTATGTCTTTTTTTCAGCTTCATGTTGCATCCTGTATTTAGCATGGTATATAGAAGGAGCCTAATGTTTAAGCCGCCGAATTCTGAAGACATTGCGCGTGTATGTGTATGTGTGGCGGAAATCAACGCCGCGCTTCGCCTCGGCACCAGAGCGAAGAAATAAAAATATTAAATATTTCATTTCCTCGAGTAGGAAACGAACCCATAACCTGTCGCGTTTATAGTCACATGCTTGTGCCCCTACGCTTAAACTGGCCTCTTTAACAACGTAATATTGACCTAAAGGTTTTAGAAACGCATTCATATATCAAGTGTTAAATATATAATCACGAATCTCGTGACATGCCTATCACTTAAGCAATGGTATACTTTTAGTATATTTTTTATATGAGGTTTACAAAATCTACATTTAGTAAAACGTTAATCTTATTTTTTATTTTAAAATGTATCAGGAAGCCAGTCGTGATAGGTACATACAAGCGTCCGCGACTGAAACGCAAAATGAGGAAAATAAAATAATTCATATTTTGAGTTCTGCCCCTCAAAGGATGTGTGGTAGGACGGAGTATTAACCTTGTCTTAACACTAGGTTCCTAGGTTCCCTCTGCCTATTCTGTTATGGGCGGGACAGCGGATACAGCGTTAACTAAAAAAAGTGTATCCTGCGTTTTGAACAGGGAACAATGTGACTTACTATTTCTGTAGAAAAGCAAAAAGAGCTTTTCTTATAACTTCGGGTTCTTTTCGAGCCTGTGGGTGGTAGAATTTCGGTGGCTGACGCTGTAGCTGGTGGTATGTTAAGAATCTTGCTCAAAAATTAATCATTAGCTGTCCGCTTTTAAAAAATATTTAAATATAATTATAATTAAGATATAGAGATATATTCAAAAATATAAAGAAAGCATAATATTTTGTAGTAGCTCCAATTACAAAGTTAAGCCAAAGTTTATATTTGTATTATTGTATAGCGCTTACAACCCATCATATATATAGCGGTACACTAAACATGTAGAGTTAGTATGGAGTAATCTCACGTGACCTAATTGATATTCTTCGTTACGATCGAAGTACGCAAGAACTTTCAATTTTCATTCATCGTTAGCAGAGTGTTATTTCAGCACGGGCGGCAACCTTGATGTCTGAACAATGGACGAAACCAGTACAAAGCCCTGGCCTCAGGTGCTTCGGTGAAGTAGACCCTTGCCTTGAGACCTCTCGAACCTGCCGACGATGCCCTCTAAATTTTTGCCTTGTATTCACATCTTGATAACACGAAATTGTTTAAAATATCTTATAATTTTTCTTAACTGTAACTAACACTGTCTCAAGGCGTTCTGTCTGAAGATCTAATCTGAAAGGCATGATACTTTAGCTGTCAATTTTGGTGTAATACAAATATACAGTTGAAACTGTAAGTTTTTTTGTGTCCAATTTATTATTTTAATTTCCCAAAACAAAGTACAATTATAATAATGTTTAAAACTTCAAATATCAAATATTTTCAAGAACATCCGTATAAGAAAATTCCAAATGTTAAATAAATATATTTTTCAATCCAACATTGCCCACTCTCTTGTAAATGTTTATAAATCAAACGTCTCGTCCTTTTATTTATTCATTTTTGTTTTCTTTTTTCTACTTATCTCTGTTTTTATATAATTCAATGTTTAAACACGTGACGTTCAGTTTAATACGGACTTATTTAGCTTCATTCTGTAATCCACACTTAGGGAGGTATCTAGTGTTAAGACACTCCGTTCCCGACTTTCCACCGAATTCTGCAGGCATTACGTGTTGAGTGACGGGACACAGCTCCGCGTTTTTACCTCATTAACACAGCGAAAAAAAGAAAATACTAAATATCTAGTTGCCTAAAGTGGAAATCGAACCCATAACCTGTCACTCCTACGCCACTGGCCACTAATAATATAGATGTTACATGTATTGAATTTGTTAGCTACTAGATTATGATTACAGTACGCGATACGTAAAAAGGGATGGCCTAGTTACGTTAGCCTCAATCGATATTTACTGATTGCGCTTAGATGCAAATATAGGGCAATTTTATATTGTGGATTTTTTTTTCTTATATCAAAACTGACACTCGGATTATTATCGATAAACTACTGTAACATTCTCCTTTTCTCCTAGTCTCTTTTTTACCGTACAATCTCCTTTGTGTATTCTCCATACAACGTGACATTGGCTAAGTGAATAGTGCTCAAGTCCATTGCGGTCCTCATGAGCCTGATAATTATAGACTTTAAATTTATATAGACACAATTTTTTACATATGAGACAAAGGAACTAGTACATTATTAAAAAAAAATCATAAATTATTTTATTTGCGGCGTTGAATTCCGCCACTCATCATCCGTCGCAAAATTAGAAAAGATATTATATTTTGTTATTATTAAAAATAAGTAATATTGCGTGTTGGCTATTCGTTAAAATTTGAATAAGAACGATACCTATTTTTTTTTTATTTATTAGTAAGAACTGGCCCGCCCAAATCACCATAAATAAAGAACTGTACTGATTACTGTAACATTAAAATTATTTCTTAAATATATCTCTTACCTTTGTACGTTTGACATTGAACATCGATGAAGTCAGTCACGAGGTGAACTTAATTTACTAATTTAGTTTTTTTAGTTTGTTATTATATCATGTATCACAGCTCTTTATAATGATGTACTTTAATAATTTATACAGATTTTTTTTTCCACTTGCAAAATTAGTGTTTTAGCTCGTAATACAAAATCATTATAATTTTTTTTTTGAAAAAAAAATAACCGACTAATTTCAACCGGATCCCATAATCTCTCATCAAACTACCCTTGAATCCAATAAAAAAGAATCATCGGAATCTGTTCTGGTTGACTTAGTGTTTTTGCTCGTAATATTTTTTTTTTTGAAAAAAAAAAACCGACTTCATCAATTTCGACCGGATCCCATAATCTGTCATCAAACTACCCTTGAAGTGTATCTTTTCCAATAAAAAAAAACATCGGAATCGGTTGGCGGGATATTGAGTTATTCGTCTAGTTGATGCGCACACGCTTAATGCAAATTTAAGATTTACGTCATTTTCTTATGGATAAAATTGTCAGAAATAGATCAAACTTAAATGGAACCACACGGGAACCACAAACTTTCAAATAAAAAAAGAATCATCAAAATCAGTATACTCAGTCAAAAGTTTTAAAGTAACATACATAAAAAAATACAGTCGAATTGATAACCTCCGCCTTTTACAAAAGTAGTTTAAAACAAAAAGACAAACCTACGCAGATCACCATCAAATGGACAATTGCTAATGTAAACTGGACCATTATTTAAATCACCAGCTGTAGTTTGCACACTTTTGTTCATACAATAGTGAATGGCGACAGAGATATTTCATTCATCTCTATACAATTACAGAATAGTCGTATATCTAGTCTCAGTCATCAGTGGGTTTTACAATATTGAGATTTGTTTAGAGAATGGATGACTTTTTAGTTTATTTTGTTGCTTTTAAGCGTTTTGTATATTGGATGACGTTTGTTTGAATAATATTTAGTGCTTACATATTTATTTTATATCGAATTGTTAGATGATATTAAACCACCATTTAATTTGTATTTGTGTTGTGTATGATGAATAGATTATTTTAAAAAAGTATTCGGTAGTCCTGTTATAATCATAACATAAGAGAAAAATTTATACTGTCACTATGTAAGGTATTTTAATTTTTTCCTTTTTGTCCTGCATATAGCAGGGTGGGAGTTGAAAAAGAAAAACATTCGGCTCTCCGCTTTCTAACCGAATTTGAAACCCTGAGAGGCGAAACTGAACGCCACAGTTCAAATATCAAACCATGAAAATATAAAATTATTAAATCCCCTAAAGACGATCGACCCCACAACCATCGCATTTGCTGTGAGACACTATCCCACTGCATCACAATGGCCTTTACATTACATAAAACTTGTTTTGACGAAAAACAACCTTACATTTCCGGATATACCAAACCTCATATTACGTAACACGCGTGTACCAAATCTGGTGTACAGGTATACCTTTAGGTAGAATTATATTTATACTTTTGTGGCATATTGGAAACCCAATCTAGTACGGGGTTCAGTATAATGATTTCCCTGCAGACCGGTAAATATTTGCCGCACTGTATAATCTAATGAAACAACAGTAGAATTGGGACTGTCCATATGGCGTAAACGAATTAAATTTCACTTTTTTTTGGCTTCATGTTGTGTCCCGGACACAGCAGGATGGGCAGAGGGAACCTGGGAGCCTAGTGTTAAGACAGTCCGTTCCGAGACGATAAGACGTTTTATATCCCCACTTTGGACTGAATTCTGGGGATATTGCGTGTACTTAACAGATCGAGGACATGAAAGTATTAAATATATGATTTTCTCGAGTGGGAATAGAACGATGCGATTATAAACGAGACAGGTTGTGGGTTCGGTTCACACTTGGAGATAAGAAATACTAATATTTTAAGTAATACTAATAATTAATTTGTTCATTTTCTCGAGTGAGACTCAAAACGCAATACGTTCAGAATTTGGCGGAAATGATGAAGTTTTAATGATAACGGAGTGGCTTAACACTAAGTTCCTAGGTTCCCTCTGCCTACCCTACTGCGTGCGGGATACAGCATGATACTAAAAAAAACATTTTATTTTATATTCTGAGGGTATTTCGTAATACATTGTAACCGTCAACTAATCGACCGTAGTATTCTAGCATCTTAAAAGCTAATTATAAAAGTAGGACGTGTGCAAATCTTGAATCAGCGTACGGTGCTCCTCTGGCCCTTGAATTTAATTGGAGATGTTTGGAACACATCTCAGCATTTGTGGGAATGGCTCTCCATTCTCTATACTTCTAAAAATGTAAATTGAGGTTTGAGACATTAGTATTGATGTTTAAGTTTTATCATTTTTTTTCTGCTTTATAGTTTCACACTATATCCCATATACTGCTGGTTAAGTAAGAGGGAACCTAGTGTTAAGACACTGCGTTCGCTATTTTTCTCCGAATTCTAGAGCCATTGCGTTTTGAGTGAATTTTCTCGAGTGAGAATCGAATTAACACTGTATCCCACACACAGTGCCATAGGCAGCGGGAACTTCCTGTTAAGACAATTAAGTCTGATTGAACTTAATTTTGCGCTTTGTCTCAACACCAGAGCAAGGAAAGTAAAATATTATAAATATAAATAAATATTTTTAATTTATATTTATTTATTTCTCATAAATTTTTTAATTTCCTTTAATTGAGATCACACCCACAACCAGACGCATTTATATTTACACAAATAGGACTGGCCCATTAATTGAATATTCTAATTTTTCATTTGCTACAGTTGAAAAATCACAAATATATTGCTATCGATATATATTATACAGGATGGAAGCGTCAGTGCTCCTTTTATAGGAACAGCATATAGGGTAAAATATTTTAAACCCATACCTAAAGAAATTAATCAAGATATACAAACAGTTTAGAAGAAGGATTTTTTTTATTTCACGATGTTTATCCATACTTGTATTTCGTGTGACGCAGTTACGCATAGATACCAAAAACGTAAACACACACTACTACAAAAATTCTACTAAAGGTTAAGCAACTTTGAACTTTGCCGCCAATACCTACGACTCGGTTTCGGATTTTTTCCCTTATCCCTTTGATAGGTTTATGGATGCGTGCGTCGTTGACGTCGACAAATGACTTTTTTATTTTACAACGATAATTTTATTATTTATTTTGTTTGAAAAAATCACGTTTTCATTTTTTTTTAATTCTATTAGGCTTTTATAGAGTAGTTAAAACTGTGGTTTCATTTAAAGTGGTGTTGACAAAAACACTCTGTATAATATTTTATTGAGCTAAATTATAATAAATAATATCATTAGAAATATAAGTGAAGTGAATGAATATTTCAATTAATATCGAATAAAAAGGTTATTCTATATAAAAAGCCACTATTAGGCTCAGGTAAGACATATTTTGATTGAGTCCTTGGTTCCAATATAAAGGTTTATTTCATTACGCAAAAATATAACCAAGCATCAAGCAACTATAAAAAATCGGTCAAATGCGAGTCGAATTCGCATATCAAGAGTTCCGTACCAATTTCAGGATTGTATGTCACACGTAGTAAAACTTTTAAAAATTAACAAACTTAAGTTTACGGTCGTTTGCATTCATTTTCTTCATATACTCCTCCGCTTTTTGGAATTTTTCAATTATTTGTACTCACTTCTTGCCAAATTTCATAATCATAGCTGTCCGAGAAGTACCCTATAGGTTTTGATTACGCGACAAGTTCCATTCAAAATGCAGCGAAAAAGATGCATAAACGCTCGTATCTCTCGCGATTTTCGATCGTCGTTTGCGTCGATTTTAGATTTAGAAGTTTGATTTTTGCTCTGCTCTAAGAGATCGTACACCTGAATATTTGATAATTTGACAACTCGCGATCTCAAGATAAAATCAAGTTTTGACACACGGACAAGAAAGTGATCCTATAAAGGTTCCTTACCTGAAAAGGAAAAAATGGGACCCTAACAACATCACAAAATCCATCAAGTAGGTTTTGTTTTTGTAGAAATATAAACGTAGCTTGTTTTGTTTACACGAGACCTACGTATATTGAATGCGGGCTCAAATTTCACCTTACAACCCATTGTTCCATTATGTATAGAGTCTGAAAGGAAACTTACATCGGTAATTCGATTTTCAACACAAAGCCGAGAGCGAAATTGACGTGTGCTTGGCATTTGCAATTTGCCAAATACTACAGCATCAATTCTACTGTACGAATAGCACCTATTTGAATATTTTTTTTAAGTTTTATAACCGACTTCTGTAAAAGGAGGTTGGTGTTCAATTCGACTGTATTTTTTTGATGGTTTTTCAGAGCTTCAGAGCTTTTGACTGGGTGAATCGATTTTGATGATTCTTTTTTTATTTAAAAGGTGGTGCTTCTCGTATTTTGGTCGTGAAATCACATATATATTCTTTAAGGGTAGTTTGATGAGAGTTTGTGTAGGTTGTGGCGCACTTACAAGCAAGACTTGATTGAACAAGATGGTTACGAGTTCAAATTTTATTTCAGTAATATAGAGTTTTATTTATTAAAGACTTCCGTCTTGCTGGTAATGTTAATCAAAGGCAGATTTTGGTTTATTAAATAAGAAACAACAATCAATACATATTTTAGAAATGTAAATTCAATGATGATATACAAAATAAAAGCCTTATACAAAAAAAAATCTTTTTTATCAATCAACAATAACTAACCTACTTTAATAGTGGCTTTTTACTAAGTTTTCTAACAATTAACAACACAAAAACGGTGCTTAGCATCACATTTTTAATAGTCATCTTCATGTGTTGCCACAACTAAAATCCAAGCCCCGTAACCTACTTTTATTGTTTGTATGGCTTATTGTACCGGAATTATAACATGGTGCGGAAGTAGCGAAATATATTTAGTAGGCAATTTGTCAACAAATGTAACTGGGACGCGGGCGAATCGTCGACGGCCCTCGCAAAGGTCATACCGGCCTCCTTGACATTACCATCGAAGCGAGTGAAAAATATTGAATGTTATCTGGTTTGGTACTTGCAAAATAAATATGTATGTATTTACAAAGTAAAAAAAGCTCGGAAAGATTTAAAATTAAAAAAAAATACTGTAATTATAAGTATTCGTATAGTTAGTTATAGATGTAAATGTTGACAGTGTATATATCTAAAGTCCCTAAGATTCTTTAATGTGCAAGTAAAATTATAAGCTTCAAACTTTCAAGAAGATAGAAGTTCAAAAAGAAAGTTTATATAATTCAATTAAGCACGAAAATATAAAATTTAAGAAAAAAAATGCTTTACGGTTTCTACCGTTTATAACATGGTAGGCAAAGGAACCTTTATGCCAATTACGACAGTGTTCCGAACTTACCGCCTAATTTTCGAGACTTTACGGGAAACTTGAGACGCAATTTTATATAAAATTGGACTCCGCACTGGTTTTTTTTTACTAGAAAGAATAATTTCACCGAGTAGTAATTGAATCCACAACCGTTGTTTACCGGTAAAGTTAATTTAAAAAATAAGCTGTATAATATAAACATTGTTATCTAGTCCATCTCATATTTTAGCAGCCCTTGACCTTCTAAAGGTTTTTATTTATGAATACAAGACATTTGATGACAAGTTTTGCCATGATGTCTTAAAATTATATCATTAAGCGTGCCTTTTATACATCAACAAGGAAATTAACATGCAAAAAATATTTTTTTATTAATAAAATTACGATTACCATCAACAACTCCTTAGTTTCAATTTATTACTGACTTTAGAACAAGTATTTTTTTTAATATTTACAAATTTCTTCTATTTCAAAGACGTTGTGTATTAGGTGATGTAACCCTACCCCATAGACATAGAGCAAATATATTTAAAATTCTGAGTTTTCATAACTGGGAATCCAACCTAAAACCATTGCAAATATTATAGCTACTACACCACAATAGCATATTAGTATTATTATAGGAAATATATATTCGTTGAGTACTGTTATATGGAAGCGTGATGTTATCCATTTGTACGAGGACTACCTGTGACCCAAAATTCCGTGATAAAATGTAATTGGACCACATGTATGTATATGCGTACGTCTAAAAGTTCTCGTTTCGTAGCAAATCGGTTTAGAACTAAATATGCGTTGCCTTTATAACAGAATAAGCTGCTACTTGGGCAAGCGCGAAGCTGAAAAAATTACGCTTAAAAAATCATTGCTTTTCTAAGCTAAAGTTTTTCTTGCACACTATAATATTTAAAATTATTGTAAATACTGTTATATTTTGTTTAAAAATGTACGAGAAATATAACTACAAAAAACGGATTAGTAAATTTCCACAAAGCCGACGATACGTATATACAACAGATTAAATATGGATATGACAAAACATAAGGAAGTAAATGTTAAATGGATAGTTTGTTTATACTTGAGATCAAGTGCAGTCCACATAAAAATAATTGCTAGATTCATTAACGTCATGACGTGATGTATTATCTTGAAACCGCTTTACACTAAATATATCAAGATAGATAAGCAAAAAGAAAACAAAATATATTAAGACCTACTTCGATATCCATATTTAATTAGCTTCCAGAAAAACATTTCTTTTTCTTGGATTGCAGGTTGATTTGTAATTTTTTACATGAACGTTCTTTTTTATCTTTACGCAGTGTCCCAATGCAGGGTAGGCAGAGTGAACCTGGGAACCTAGTGTTAAGACAGTCCGATCCCATTAAGACACTTCTGTTCTCCCATTTCCGCTGAACGAGGAAAGTGAAAATATTTTAATATAATATATTTCGTTTCCCCGAGTGGAAATCGAACCTACAACCTGTAATTTTTGCAGTTCTACGCTTGTGCCTCGCCACGACTAGCCTCAATTTTACATTAACATTGGAAAATACTGAAAAAAAAACTTATTCTAAAGTATTATTTATTGATCCTTATACGACTTAGTTTATCTGCCTGCCTGCCTTGAGATAAAAAAAAAACAACTATTAAATAAATAGCCAAATAATAATATCTAAAAGTAATTATTAATAATATCTATTCCAGTCGTTTGTGTCCCACAAAGTGTGACTGGAAAATCGTATGTTGTGAGTTCAATTCCCACTCGAGTCAAGTTTTAAGTTCACCACAATTTATATTTTTATATAATTTCTTAACACTTCAACTTCCAGCACTGTGATGACGTGACTATACAAAACCAAAAGCCGTTCCAAATTCAAATTATAATTCTAAAAGAGAAAAGAATCAGTTAGATGTGGCCAGTTATTTTTTTAATGTTATGTCATCCAGTATATAATATATCATATTTGCTGTATTTAATAACATAATATATTTATATTAATTTTAAATTAAATTTTATATTCACAATATGTTGTTATATTTGAAATTTTATCACATATATTTACCTATTTCTAAACATTTTGCAATTAAATTTTGTATTACACTTTGCCCTATAAAAAGATCGTATTGAAGGTGAACGTATCATTAACATTAGAATTGCGCCTCCGAGACTCTTATAATAAAATGGAAAAAAATATTGGAAGTTTTCCCGATGGTCGTTACACTTTCACCCAGTAAATATATATTTTGTAGGTCATTTCTATATCTTCCAATTATTTTAAATTATAAATTCTGCTTATAGATTCAGATTTCAACAGCAAAACATTACTATTTAATATATGGTATTTGAATAAGATATTTTTTTTAGAATTATTGGTCGATATTAAGTTTTTTATTTTGTATTCAAAAGATGATATTACTGGTTTTACTTTATATGAGTTACTTAAAACTCATGGTTTAAATTTAGACATCTTTTTGACTCAAATCCCTTTACTTTTCCTTTGAAGATTAGAATAATTGTTATTTGCTTTTTTTATTTTGGATATTGAGTTATAGGTATAATAAACATGCAATTTTAGTCGCGCCAACACTTACTGACTGTAAAACCGACTGGTCGTGGGTTCGATCCCCACTCGAGGAGATGAAATATTTACTTAAATTTATATTTCCATTTCTCTGGTGTCGAGGCAAAGCGCGGCGTTCTGCCGCTCAACACGCAATGCTTCCAGAATGCGGCAGAAAGTGGGGAACGGAGTGTCTTAACACTAGGATCACTCTGCCTACCCTGCTGTGTGTGGGATACAGCGTGAAGCTGATTTTATTTTAATCTTATACAATTTTAGCTCTCAACATATCAATCCAATCCAAATCGCCTGAAATAGACAAGAATGTTTGTCCGTTACCAACAATGTCTGACTAGAATTAACATCCGGTTTGATTCGTCATTTGATCGTTCTACCATCTGGTATTCTTCAAAACGGTGCAAAGTTAGCTAAAAATAAACGACTGATGGATCTAAACGTTACTAGCGTTTGTGAGTCATTTTTGTCATAAATTATATTTTTGAATCTTTACTATTGCAGATTTTTTCAGTTAAAAGTAATACAATCAAAGATTTTATATATTATCTAGTAGAACCCAATGCGGCGATATTTTTAACCATATCTTTAAACTAAAAAGAAATCTTTTACATTTTAATATAAATATTCTCAGATGGAAATTGCAAATCAGGTCTAAGTCATAATTATGACTATCGTTTTTAACATTTTTAAAGTGTTATTCCATACTTAGGAAAAAAAATCTTATTTAGAAAACGTATAAAATTTGAACGTACCTCCCGGTACGAACCGCACCCGCACCTCCTTATATAGCCGCGGTTCGAGTCCCGGTGCGTTCAAATTTTTATACGTTTTCTAAATAAATATTATAATGACTACCATATCAAGTACATAACATTGTGCTTGTCCTCCACATTGAGACAGCGTCTGATGTAACCGTCATGGGTGTAGGTTCGATCCGCTCTCAGTTTTAATATTAAAAGTCTCGAACTATGTGGTATGGTAGTTAGTTTTCATCTCTGTTTATCGAACAAGTAGTTATCGAGCACTAGGTATTTGTTGAATGCCCGGGTCGTTGAGATTTCCGCAAATACCCGCCAATAGAGGATACACTTTAAAATTTTCCAAGCTAGCCTTTTTTTTCTTTTTAGATGCAAATTTTTGTATTTAATTTTATTTTACCAAATTGAGGCCAGTCGTGGCGCAGCGGCACGAAGTTTGACTGTAAAATCGACTGGTTGTGGGTTCGATCCCCACTCGAGGAAATGAAATATTTACTTAAATTTATATTTCCATTTCTTCGCTCTGGTGTCGAGGCTAAGCGCGGCGTTGAGCTCTGCCACTCAACCAAGCCTCCAGAATTCGGCAGAAAGTGGGGAACGGAGTGTCTTAACATTAGGTTCCCTCTGCCTACCCTGCTGTATGCGGGATACAGCGTGAAGCTGATTTTGATCATTTAAATTTTATTTTGTTAAAATTAAACTCATAGAACATTATAGCTCCAAAACCAAACCAAGCTAGATCTTCCTTAATTTATAAAGCCTGAGAGTTTCTGTGCGTATATACCAAACACCAGTGAGTAGTATTAGGGAACATGGCGTTTCGGTGGTGGTACTTTAGCAGTTATTAAGTAAATAACGTACAAAAATAGTTTAATTACTTCAATTTTAACTAACTAATGTTGAAAAAAATATTATTTGCTTCTAATATGTTCGCAGGCGCTTATAGCTTATAGAATTTTTTGATCTGATAGGAGGTTAAAAGCGTTGAAAATACTAAATGTGTGACAATTTCATTTCTAATATGATTGCCAAGAAAATATAAAAAAATTGATTTAACGAAATTTTGGTAATATTTTTTGTATTTTATTTGCCCAATAACTACCGAAAAAAACACCACTCAAGATCCTTATTCCCTAATATTCACTTACTGGTGTCGGGCTTTATAAAATATCGAATGTGTAGCTACTATTGACTGCTCCTCTATTACTTTAAGAATTAAAGAACTTAATAAGCTTAGCAAATATTATCTTTATATATTTATTAGACAAGATTTTCAAATATTTAAAAAGTGTCCGGTTAGTTTTTTTTTTTGAGGTTTATGCTGTATCCCGCGAGTAACAGGATAGGCAACGGGAACCTGATGTTGAATAACCTTTTTTTCCGCTCCCTTTTTTTCCTCCAAATTCTGGACGCATTGCGTGTTGAGTGGCACAACTCAACACCGCCTTTTCCCTCGGCACTAGAGTGAAGAAATTAAATTATTCAATATTTCATTTACTTAGTGGAAATTGAACCCACGATCTATCACGTTTACAGACCTCTGCTCCTCATCCGCTTATTTAAAAAATATATATTTTGAACACAATATAACTAAATATAAAAAATCCTTCCTTTATATTCTACTAAAGTTAACTACATCAAACCTAAATTGACTTCTTCTATAACAATAAAACCTCATAGACGCTTGAAGAACAAAAGCTTCCGAGAGCTACAGTGCCGCGTTAACGATTTGACATCCACGACGTTAATTTAATCAACCCAAGGATAATATATTCAGTATTTATAAATTATGGTAATATCATAATTCTTCGAGGCAATATAGAATATAGATAATAAAGAATATACAAAAATATTGTTCAATTTTAAAAGGCGCAGGAGCACAAGCGTGACACTTCTGCGGGTTCAATTCCCGCTCGGGGGAATGAAATGCTTAGTATTTTTAGTCGTACTGGCAACCGGGCAAAGCGCGGCGTTAAGTTTCGCGACTCAACAATGCAATGTCTCCAAAATAAGTCGTAAAGTGAGGAACGGAATACGGAAACGAAACAGATCGGGACAGAACTTAATGAGAACATAGTGTCTTAACACTAAGTTCCAAGATGCACTTAACAACAACCTATAAGTAATAGGAATGTAGTTTATTGTAAAAGCTCCATTTTACGATAAACTACAAACCTAATATAGTTTTGACTTATTCAATATGAAACGTAATAATATTATTATATAATGGTTTCGTAATTAATTATATTATATTATGAAAGCTCAGCCTATCTCTTGTATATAATTTATTTCTACTCGATTGACGCACAAGATTTATACCAATAATATGTTATCAGTTGTTATCATTATATATATCCGGGTCACTTAGAACCTACTAGAAACTAGTGCAGTCATCTGTGAATCAAAGCATCACTAATTAATGCACATTCGCATATGGCATAGGTTTGTTTACAATATCGATTTATGTTTTATTTTTAATCACGCTGTATCCAGCACACAGCAGGGTAGGTAGAGGGAACCTAGTGTTAAGACACTCCGTTCCCCACTTTCTGCCGAATTCTGCAGGCCTTGCGTGTTGAGTGGCAGAACTCAACGCCGCGCTTTGTCTCGACACCAGAGCGAAGAAATGGAAATATAAATTTAAGTAAATATTTTATCTCCTCGAGTGGGGATCGAACCCACAACCAGTCGGTTTTACAGTCACACTTCGTGCCGCTGCGCAACGAAGCACGGCACGGCATAATAAAGTAAATCCTTATTATTTATATTTTTTATTCAGCTCGCCCTTTGTTTACTTTAACTGTTTCAAAGTCCCGGCTTTTCGCCGATATAAAATCTGGCATCGCTGGCCATTGACCATTTTAAGCTCATTGAACTTAATTACCATCCAGTCATATTTATATAGTACTTAATGAATTGGATTTTGCATTAAACCGTCCGAGTCATTAATATAAACGGTTTGTATTAATGAAATTGCTTTATTGTTCGACCGATTTACATAACTATTTATGATTATAATTATGTTTTGGTATGAGGTCAGTCGTGGCGCAGGGGCATAAAGTGTGACTGTAAAACCGACTGGTTGTGGGTTCGATCCCCACTCGAGGAGATGAAATACTTACTTGAATTTATATTTCAATTTCTTTGCTCTGAGCGCGGTGTTGAGTTCTGCCACTCGACACGCAATGCCTCCAGAATTCGGCAGAAAGTGGGGAAAATAGTGTCTTAACATAAGGTTCCCTCTGCCTACCCCGCTGTGTGCGGGATACAGCGTGAAGCTGATATATTTTAAAATTAAAAAAAAAGCACTATAGATTTGAAAAAGTTTGCCGGGACATATTGTTACATTGTTCTTGTTGGCTCTTGTTACCAGGGTTAGCTTTTCGAATTTTTTCCTTTATTGGTATTGTAAGTTCTAACTCCATACCAAATTTTATAACTGTAGGTCTGCGGGAAGCACCCTATATGCTTTGATTACGCTACAATTTCCATATAAAATGTAGCAAAATCGATGCGTAAATGTATTATCGTATCCTTTGATGGCGTGGACTTCCAAGCTTGATTTTTTTCTATGCTTCAAGGGGCCACAAACTTAAATATTTATGATATTAATTTCAGCTATATATACTTCCATTCAATCTGGAGATAAATGGTATGGACAGACGGATAGATGGCCAACAAAATGGTCCTTTCAGAGTTCGGTTTTAACCTTCAAAAGGACAAGAGAAGGAATTAAAAGATTCTAATACTGATAGTTTCAAGCCTTGTAAAACTACTACTACACTACACTATATAAGATTTCATGGAACATAAAATTTCAGCATAACACAACAGCTAATCTTCTAAATGTCCTAAGAAGGTAAACACTAAAATTTGTAATTCGGGATTTAACGAGCGCAATGCAAACTTTATATCCGAATCTAAACCGAATACACGAACGTCGTAAACAACGTGGATCATCATACTTACAGTACATTTAGGAATTTAGTATATATGTATGTAAAACTCAGGCCAGTCGTGGCGCAGGGGCACCAGCGTGTTACTGTAAACGTGATGGTTGTGGGTTCGATTCCCATTCGGGTGTAATAATTATTATTTAATAACGTTTTCCTTGGTGCCAAGCCAAAACGCTGCGGTGACTTCTGCCACTAATCACATAGTGTCTTAAAAATTCGTAGGAAAGTGGCGAACGGAGTGCTACAAGTGAACACTACGTTCCCTCTGCTTACCCTACTTTATGTGAGATATAGCGAGAAGACATTAGTATACTTAACAAATATATTACGAAATACAGAAGAACTCGGAATACATATTTGAACTTTTTTGCACATGAAATTCAACCTCCATTTTAAATGCTTTTTGCGGTGAATTTTTAAAAACAATAAAATAGTTGCTTTATTTACTATGAAGAATAATTGCTTTATTTACAAAGGTTCTGATTTTTGAAAGAGATGAAGAAAGGACGGAATGCAAGATCAGTGTAAATAGTATGATATTAGAACAAGTGAATGAAGTGGTATACTTGGGAAGTATGTTCAGTAGAGATGGAAGATACGAGATGGATGTGGAAAGGCGTATTGCTGCCGGTAACAAGGTTAACGGAGCCTTAGCTGCATTGATGAGACGGCAAAACGTCAGCACAGCTGCGCGTTTGGCCGTACACAA
>JAATLQ010038116.1:58889-78376 GCA_013421005.1 Heliconius erato x Heliconius himera | reverse complement strand
GGAAGCTAATAAATCCGGAAAATGTGCAGGAACGCTTTGGGCATTGATGTGTAGGACATTGAAATTCTTAGGAAAATTGGAAAATGTGTCGACAAGTAGATTGGAAAGAGGAACGGAAGTACTGTGAAAACTACATTCAGATGAGGATGATAAAGAACAAAATGAATCGTCGTTTGAGTTAGATGAAGTATTATTGTCATACATATTACATATACTATTAAATAAATAAAATAAAAAAATAATATAAATATAAATACTAATTTATATAATATAATAAATATACCAACTAAAAATATACAATAAAATGTGCACAGATCACATTATTCACCCTTCACCACCAGCAGTAACAATAATGATAATGTTTAAATTTGAATGTATTTATTTTATAAAATTGTATTATTTTAGGAATGCCACCATCAATCACACTGTACATAGTGGCACTCCTCGTGACGCTACAGCTGTGCTTCTCCAGCGCCGTCAGCAGCACCGCGCTGTTCCAGCATATTGAAGATTTTCTTAAAATACCTCAAGGTAACTCTTAAATTATATATTTTTATAATATTGAAATTATAGTGAACTATATCAACTATTTCCATTAATGCGACGATTGTGGGATCGATTCCCACTCGGGAGAATTAATTGTCTTCGTTTCCTTCCTCTGGTATCAAGATAAACTATCTAGCTATTTTAGAAATAAAAATGATATAACATTTTTAACTAATAATTCCAATATTATTTGTTACAGAATTTTGTATAAAGCGTTGCCTGCTCCGCTCTTTCATAGTCTTGCTGGCAGTTTTCCTCGGAGAATCGGTACCTAGGTTCGATCTTGTTATGGGCCTAGTCGGCTCCACACTTACCGGCCCACTAATGTTCGTCTTCCCACCATTATTCTTCATACGCCTTTGCTACGTCCGATCACAAATGAAAAACCTACTTCCACAACGGATAAAACAAAAAATAGTACGTTTCGTCGAAATTGAAAATCAACAGCTAAACAATCAAAGACAAAATGGCGACGTGTCAAAATTGCCGCTCGTTGTTACCAGGGTACAGACTCAATATAGAACGTTTACCGATTTCGAAGACATGGGGCCGGATATCGATATGAACGATTACTCGATTAGATGGTACGATGTAATTTTTGCGATTGTCGTCATGTTGATGGGTATTTCTGCGACCATTGTTGCCACTTTGTCCAGCTGGTCAAATGCTGTGTCGTCCGCTGAGTTCGCTCCACCTTGTCTGTTAAACGCGACTGCAGCGGCCAGATCTTTCATTGAAACTACTCGCTTGGAAAAATAATAATAATACATTGAAAAATTCTAAACTTTTTAATTTGGAGTATATATAGTGAAACTGAATGTGATCTCCCCTGTATAATACTCGTCGGATTTATGTTTCAAATTCAAAATAAGCTCTCTAAAACACTGAATTTTCAAATAAATTTACCTCCTGTATTTTACAGAGTGAATGTTATATAATATTATGTACCTAGTTAAGTACAGTATAAGATAGTAGTACAAGAATTATGTTTCTCTATATATCTTTATTGTATCTGTATATGTAAATATATAGTATTATATATATATATATATATATATATATATATAAAAAAATGTGATTCTAAGAAAGCTTTTGAGAGTTTAAATGCGTTTTTAAGTTATGCAAGAAAAAAATCAACAAACAACTACTTAATGTACCTAAATTTGTAAACCAGGAAATAAATAAAACAAATGTTTTTATAAAAATATATCTTTTATTGAACAACACAAGGATAAACATATTAATTATATTTAGGAAAGTCAGTCCATAAAACCTGCTATACACTAATTAAAAATTACTTTGTTCTTTTTTGCTTAAAAGCATAAATATTGCACTATTCATATAAAGTTCTCTTTACTATATTTTTTAAATATTATAAGCTTTTTAAATTATTTGAAATTATATAATCATATTATATAAAATTTCAAAACATAATATATTTGATGTCAATTATGAATTATAACTAATTTAAATAATTAAAATAAATGACTAATAACCAACTACAATAAAAAATCATAAAAAATATTTTAAAATAATATGGCTACTTCTCGTGTTGGTTTAAATGCTAACTGTGCAGAACACTATACTAAGATTCAATAAATTATAAAAGAAATAAATGCACGCATTTCCTGTAAGTATTAGTTGTATACTCAGTTAGTTGTATTTAAAATATATTTTCATATACTATATATTTGGTCAAATATGAGACAGTCTTGTGACAAAGCGTAGAATTTGTGGCATAAGAGTAATTTGTGAATATTTTTTTCATATCATTATATTATATAACCTTTTTCTTTTTAGCTAATGTTAAGACACTCCGTTCCACACTTTCCGCCTGTGGGAATCGGAATCGAGCCCATAAGCATCGCGTTACAGTCACGCACTTGTGCCCCTGTGCCACGACGGCGTCGTTAACTAACCATTTAGTTAATCTATTATAATAATATTCAACGACCAGAGCCTTGTGTAAAATCAATTTGCTTCCAAATTGTTACTAAAGAACTCTTTAATTCATTAGAAAATTCTCCATGGTTAGAGAGAGACAGCAACGAATACCGCTATCTCTTTCAAAATACGAAAATTTGTTTTCGTATTTTCTATAAATATGTCGTTTTTATAGCATATATACATGTGAAGTGGGGAACGGAGTGTCTTAACACTAAGTTTCCTCTGCCTACCCTGCTGTGCGCGGGATACAGCGTGAAGATCTTTTTTTTTATACATGTGACAGTATTTGAGTATAATACGTTAAGTACTGTTTATTTTATATAATATAAATAATAATAGATAAAAATCGAGACATCATTTCTATTCAACATGACCGACACCAAATATAACAAAATTTATTGCAAAAATATTATGCCTTCTTAAAAAGCAATTTATCACCAAACTTTTGCTTTATAACCTTCTTATCTAATTTACCCATAGCGTTTCGGGGCATTTCGTCAACTATTAACATAGTCTTGGGCAACTGATATGGCGCTAATTTTTTTCCAGCCTCGTCTTTAAGCTCTTTTAAAGTCAAACTAGTTTTCTCCTTTAAAACGACAACAGTAGAAACAATTTCACCGTAGCTATCATCTTCTATGCCTACGACGGCTGCATCCAGAACATTCGGGTGTTCCAAGATGGCGGACTCCACTTGTAAAGCACTTACTTTGTAGCCGCCCGTTTTTATTATATCCACTGAGGTTCTTCCCAGAATTCTGAATTTTCCATTGGAATAGGAAGCCATGTCACCAGTCCGGAACCAGCCGTCTGGGGTGAAATCTGGAGAGTCGGGGTTAGGTGCTCGGTTCCAGTATCTGCAAATTAAAAGACATGTATAAAATTTGCTGAAACCATCATCCCACAGCGTCTGACTGTAAACGCGACGGTTTTAAATACAATTCCCACTCGGGGGAATGAGTAATTTTTTTTTCAGAAACGCGGTGTTGAGCCTCTCCACCACGTAAGGCATCAAGAATCAGGCGGAGAGTGGAGGAAAAAACAAACTTACCTAGTAAATACAGCAGGTCCTTTCAACAAGAGCTCTCCTTCATACACGCCTTCTTTGTTGGGTTCCACTATATTGACGTTGGTCTTCCATTCGTTTTCTTCCACGATTTTGCTTGGTGCAAGATTTAGTTTTTCCAGTGAAATCTAGACAAAATGATAATTTTTTCATATATTTTTCAATCATGCAAATTATGAACTTTTTTACATTCCAGTTTTACTGATTGTCTCGGGAAGATGAATTAAGTGGAAGATGAAGGAAGTGCCAGCACAGTAGGAAACAATGCTCGCGCTATACACGGATGGCATTGCCCTATTGACGAAGACTCTGAACCTAAATCATGCCGCCGCCAAGCTCTAGCGATCGCTCGACTTGCTGCCGTACTGGCTCGCGGATCCGAGGCTCACACTCAACGTGGCTGCTGAGCCTGCAGGGCCAGCAGATTCCATGAAAGCCCAAAGCCACAGATACATCACACCACCTGCACCTATGTAGGTATCATCAAGCCGTGGCACACGCGGCTTGCGGACGCTCGACGTCTTCCGAGGAATCGAAAAACTAATCCATAGGCTACAAGCCTACCCAACAGAAGCATTCATATCAATTATCTTGACTATGTTTTGAAGGTACACTTCTCTGGTCTGCCAATTTTAGCGTGCCAGGCATCTTGGGCTTTTTCGTAGGTTTGACATTCAAAAAATACATGATTAGCGTTTAGGTGCTTACCACTGCAACTGGGACATTCTGATGAATCCTCGGGCTTAAAGCAGTGCAAGCAATGTGTGTGTGCCATTTACGCATGTGTGTGACGGTAGAACGGCCCTAATTAGTGCATCTGTGCATGTGTGTACGCATGTATAAGTGTGTGTGGGCGCTTATGTGTGTATAAAGGGGTCTCACTAACTGACCAAATACTTATGTATGCGTACACGTGTGTCTATGTGGCAGTACATACCTGTAAATCGGGTTCGTCGCTCTGCACCACAAGGAGAGGCTTCAGTAGGCCGTCGGCGCTGGCGGCGAGTGCGGCGCTGACGGCGGGCAGCGGCGCGCCCACGTGCGCCACCGCGCGCGCCTCCGCCGGCCGGTACGGGTTGCTGAGCGCCATGCCCACCTCCGACATGCCGTAGCGCTCGAGGAGTTTTATACCAGATATCTGATTCACAACAACTAAACCAGTTAACTTTTTTAAGTATATAAATTAGGCCCATAGCAAACAAGGGTCTCGTACAAAAATTGGGGATCTAGAGCTTTTTCTGAAATTTAAGCTTAGCTTAACCAGAGACCTTTCATCTGACGCTTTACTTGAACTAATGGCTTTAATATCAAATTTGGCCTCCCTTTTAAGGCAATTATTTATTAGGATTTAACCACAAATGCATGTAGGTCAACCGAAAGTACTAGTACTATTAATTTTGATTTTTTTTATAGTGAGGCCATAAAGAAAAATAGACCACGATAATGCGGCATGACTGTAAAAAGCGCGGCGTTGAATTCCGCCACTTAACACGCAATGCCTCCAGAACTCGGCGGAAAGTGGGAAACTAAGTGTCTTAACATTAGGTTCCCTCTGCCTACCATGCTGTGTGCGGGATACAAGCGTGAAGTTGATTTATTATGTTTTGAATTTCAATTCGACACCGACATCGGACGACTCTGACAAAAAAAATATCTTATAAGGGTTCCCTTTTTGCTTAAAAGGTACGTAACCTTAATAGTAAAATTCCCAAAATAACACAAAAACAATAAATCAATAATAACATATTGACAAAATTTTCGACGACGGAAAACTCTTTCTTAAAAAGTGTAGAGGAGCATAAAGAGAAAAATACCTATATGTTTTTACGTAAAAGAGAAAAACATAACAAATTATAAACTCACCTCTTCCCACTTATTAAACAACGTCTCAGGCAGTGGTGCCGAACCGGCACACATCAACCTCATTTTCGTCGAGAGGGTGTTCCGAACATACTCTCTGGTCTTATTATCAGAGAACATGTTATCATAATCGGTCACTAGCCGTGAATACATCGCTGGTACACCGTGGAACACCGATACTCTGTCTTCTTTGTCATTGCCTAGTAGGCGTGCCCAGACGGCAGGTGACGAAAACGAAGGTAGCATCCGAATCCTGGTAACAATGTTAAATTCGTATAATTTTATTCTTAGTCTATCTACTTGCTGGGAATTTAGTTATTATATTTCTAACGTAAATATGTAGTAATCGTATATATTCTACTAAGTATGCCGAAGTAAGGAATTAGACAAATATTGACGTCCATACTTGGCGGCCAATAATTTAAAAGAATATTGGAGCAAATAAAGGTTGCCAAGTATGGATATACTTGTCAGGTTTAATTTGCAAACACACACACACCAGCACAAAACAATAATTACCTGGCACCAGCTGCTAAGCTCGCGTTCAAGGAATTCAATTGGCCATGAATATGGTGTAGCGGCAGCGTGTGCAGTACTACATCTTGGCAGGAATACTGCCAGGCTGTATGAAGCGCTGATATTTGAGTGTTTAACATTTTGTGTGTCCATACTACTCCTTTTGGTTTACTCGTTGTGCCTAAAATGGAATTATATATAACAAATATCAAAATCAAAATATTTTGAGTGTTCGTGGTACAGCGGCACAATGTCTGACTGCAAACACGACGGTTGTAGGTTGGATTTCCACTCGGAGAAATGAATTGTTTTCTTTTCTTCGCTCTGTGTGCTCAAGACAATGTGCAGATTTGAGTTCTGCCACTCAACACGCAATGTCTTGATAATTAGGCGGAAAGTGAGGAGCAGTGTTCGTTTTTAAATCGTCAAGGTACATAAAAATATCGGTAGTGTCAATCCCACAGGATTCCTGCACCGGCGAGGAAAGAGATCCACGTAGAAACTCAACTGTTGCTCTTTCAAAATACACCAATTACGTGATATTTTATTGTATTTTTCACATGATTAATTGTTATAAGTATGTATTAATGTTACTTTATTCTTATATTTATGTAAGCATTTCTTTTAGATCATGTAATGCAGAATTGATTGATTACAATAATGTACAAAAATAAATATAAGATAAATATAGAAATAAAATTATATCTTGATTTAATCAAAAATAAACTCACCACTAGTATAAATAAGCATTGCATCCGAATCGCCATACCAATTGTTTGACTGACCCACTTCATTCAAGGATTCACCTTCATTCTTTAAGTCCACTTTCTCATCAGGCCTGGACGTGATGATGATAGATTTGGAGAGACCCTGGGCTATAGGACGGAGAAGCTTCTCGAAGTTCTGGCTACATATGACCAAACTTGAACTACTGTCTGTTATAAAATATTTTAGCATTTCCGCTGGATGGATAGGAGTTAGAGGGACGGCTGAAATTAAATATTTGTATTATTACTTTATAATAAAAAAAAGTTTATTTTCCGATCAAATTGAAAAGGTTAAAAATATATGCGAATCGTATTAATTGTGCGTTGTAATAAGTATTATCGTCAATATTGCCTAAACTATTCAACTTCTTACAATTTTATAAATGGTCATAACCTCCATAATTTATATATTTTTTCGGAATCAAAATAACTAGAAAAGCCTAAGCACCAGATAAAAAATATTTCAATAGTGTGAAAAGTAAGGTAAGGAAAATATTTCCAAACGTATATTTTTTTTAGTCCAAATGTTGTAACCAATCAAGCTATACGTTCTTATTTATTTTACTCGAAAGTTTTATACGTTTATTTTGAGATTTAATTCCCTAGATCAAGCATGGCCGATTTTAAAGTATGCGGGTTTGTTTACGCTGATTGTTTTTTTTAAATATTTTTCAGTGTATGAAAATCACTTTTAAAAATGTTCAAATATAGTGCAAAACGTATGTATTTTACATGACGAACAGTTAACGATCTTTACGCTTCCGTCAATATGTTAGTATATTAAATATATATTACATATATTTATTAGACAGATTTTCCAAAATAAAATATAAAATATCTTTCTCTAAATTATTTTATTGCAAAATATACCTATTAGTCTCTTATCATCAAAATCAAGTCACACAATAAAAAGATAAGTGCATTTGTCATAGATAATATGCTGAGATTTTATGCAATTTCTTTTTTTAAGTTTCAATAAAGATTATAATATTTTCATTTACATTTTTAAAAATTATATGTCCGATTTCAACTAAATGAGGTTATTAGTTTGACCCGCACGAATTGAATTGGATAATATTTGAGTACGATGATCTATTTAGGCTTCAGAGAAAGTATGCTAAATTTCGTAAGTCTTATTATTAATTTCGTAAATATATATTTGTTGTGAGACTATTCTTTTTTATTTAAAAATAAGATATTTTCCAACTTAGGAGACAGTTCCAGTTCCAACAGTTACAAAAATTAAAAAAAAAAAAATAGCTTCACGCTGTATCCCGCACACAGCAGGGTAGGCAGAGGGAACCTAGTGTTAAGACACTCCGTTCCCCACTTTCTGCCGGATTCTGGAGGCATTGCGTGTTGAGTGGCAGAACTCAACGCCGCGCTTAACCTCGACATCAGAGCGAAGAAAATGGAAATATAAATTTAAGTAAATATTTCATCTCCTCGAGTGGGGATCGAACCCACAACCAGTCGGTTTTGCAGTCACACCTCGTGCCGCTGTGCCACGACCGGCCTCAACATTTATAAAAAATCTGTTTAGTATTTTTAAACATTTTTAAAGTGTTATTCCACACTTAGGATCTCCCTACAGTGATGCTAACAACATAAATAAGTTGTAACAAGCGTATAAAAATTTCGACGTAGCTTGGCGAGAACGCATGGCTTAGTGGTCAGAGCGCCTGGTCGGTTTCCAGGAGGCGCGGGTTCAAGTCCCGCTGCGTTCAAATTTTTAAATAAGTAATCTGTTTAGTAGTAGGACAGGCATTTAAAATTTCAATTACTTATACATACCAATATTTCCTGTCATCCATATGGCCCATTGCACTATCACGTGAGATGCGTCGTTACTGCACATATAGGAAATTGTGCGTTCTCTTTCGCCCACTGAAAACAACATAATAGAATGTTTTGGTTTTTTATATATTTAATATATTTTAATAATTGAGACCAATCGAGGCGCAGGGGTGACAGATTGTAGGCATGGGCGTAGGATTATGGGGTGGTGCCAACCCCAGAAATTTTATTTACAACAATAATTGCCACCGAAATAATAAAAAAAACAACGTTTACAGATCCCGTCAGGAAATATCTCTAGATATGCCTATTATTGTGGGTCTGATCCTCACTTGAAGACATAAAATATATATTTAAAGTAAAATAAATGTATATTTTCATTTTTTACGCTCTGCTGTCGAGGAAAAGCGCGGCGTTGAGTTCCACTCAACACGCAAGGCATCAAGAATTCGAAGAAAATATAGAAGTATCTTAGCACTAAGTTCCCTGTGAAGCTGATAAAAAGAAATATATTACAGTGATGCGTGGTGCAAGATACCATTACTTTAATTTTGAAAAATTAAAAACCAGACAAGCGCAAGTCGGGTTCGTCGAGTTTTTTTCTGAATTTTAAGCCTAACTTAGCCAGAGCCTTTTCATATGATACCTCGAACTCGAAACTTTGGCCCCCTTTGAGGCTATTATTTTTAGGATTTAACCAGAAATGTATAGTTTTTGAAGTTTTGCCTGAACTAGCATTACCTGTACATGCTAGCTGCCAAATTTCATAATTAAGGTAATTATGGCACCGTAGATATATGGTTTGAATTTTACTTGATATCTCCAAGCATTCCTGAGATAAATTGACACACCCTGTTGGTCTGTGTGAGAACCCTAAAAAGCTTCACGCTTTATCCCCAGCAGTTCAGAGAGAACTGAGAACCAAATTCTTCGCCTCGTCCACTGTCATCAACCTCTTCAACATGACCTCTAATTTAAGTTTCCTATCCTACCCACTTATGTATGAGAGAAGTCAAACATATATTATATTTATTATCATAATCGATGGTAATAGTAGGTGTTTAAATAAAATGAATATAAGACTGCTTTCATAGTGTTTTTCTATAACATATTTCTATTTCCACTTACTTTTTAATTTTAAATTTCACACTAAAACATTTAAAAATAACGCGATTTTCATATTTCACTACAATTTTAAAAATACTTTCGATATATATGTAACAACAATAAATTGTAAAAATGGAAAAAAAAATTATCATAATATTTCTTCGGATGGGAATTGAACCTACGATTGTTGAGCGTAAAGAAACTTTTTTATTTTATACAGTAAGTGAATATATCTAATGAATCATCATTATCTAATAAATTTTATTGAGATATGCAACATGATAGACCATTGTTGATAAAAGAAATTACGTAAAAACGTTCATTGACGCATTTTAGCACCTCTTAAAATTATCTTATTTAAAACAGTTTGCCAAATATGTTTTATATAGATATATTATCAAAGTATGCGTGTGTCTGATATGAAATTGTAAAAAGTAAAATAACAGAACATCGAGATAATATAGAATACTTTTTTCTATATAAAATTAAATATTTATTTTAGCAATTTTTGTATGAAACAATTTAAAATTGATGGATTTATCACATATTATTTGGTATATTAAAATTTTGGTACATGAACATAGGTTCATGTAGTGTATGTTCAATTTTAGGACCGAAATTTCAAACTTTTCAATGTGGCCCATAGTCTAGAATCTAAGTCCTAGTTATTGCAAATCAGATTATATTACCGGTTCAAGAAAAACTACTATATAAAAAGATTAGAATTATAGAAATTCTAATCTTTTTATATAGTAGTTTTTAGTAAAGGCAATAGTTAAAATTTAATATTTATATGGTAGTATTTCAAAAAGGTTTTTTAATATTTTGGACATTTGCGTTTACAAAAGGTTGTGGGCACGATTGTTACTTGAAGAAATGAAATATTTAATATTTTCATTTACTGTGGTAACTGAAGCAAAGCACTACGTTGAGTTTTGCCACTCAACACTCAATAACTCCAGAATTCGGCGAAAAGTGGGGAACAGAAGTGCCATAATGGAAATAGAGTATCTTTAACCTTAGTTCCAGGTTATCCTCTCTACTACTCTACTCTACTACTATAGTCTCTCTTTATATTGTGTCTAATTCTACTCTACTGTGTGGGATACAGCATGAAGTAAAAAAAAACTTATGAATATTTACAGTCAGCCATGACTGACAATTGAATTCGACATATTGAGAATTAAAGAATCACAGAATTTGATAGATGTGAGATCTGACAAAGAGACTGAACTGGATATTTTTTTCCTGTATATAATAGTATAGAAAATGTATACAATATAATGTATATAATAAGCATTAAAGTCAACAATAAGTTTCAAACTAAGTTACTAAATCAGCTTCATGCTGTATCCCGCACACAGCAGAGTAGGAAGTCTAGTGTTAAGACACTCCGTTCTCCACTTTCTGCCGAATTCTGGAGGCATTGTGTGTTGAGTGGCAGAACTCAACGCTGCCCTTTGCCTCAACACCAGAGCGAAGAAATGGAAATATAAATTATAAGTAAATATTTCATCTCCTTGAGTGGGGATCGAACCCACAACCAGTCGGTTTTACAGTTACACGTTGTGCCGCTGCGCCACGACTGGCCTCATCATCAAGTTACTAAAATTGCATTAAAAATGTCTACTTACATAACTCAGCCGCAATATCTTTACTAAGTGCAGAGGCTGCTTGGTAGAGGCTGGCATAGGTGTAAGAACCAATTTCATCTTGCAATGCAATTCGCGAAGGGAATAATAGTGCCCTCTTAAATACAGGTACTGCACCTCCTGTTAAAGAGTTAAGTTATGAAAAAAAAATCATAAAGCATATTACACTTTTTATTTCATAATATATATTTTTTCAGCTTAATGGCTAATTAGCTGGGTGGTTAGAGAATACCTAATGTCTTGATAGTAAGTTCTCCACTTTTCACTGGAAAAACAAAGTGTTATTTGGCAGAGCTCAGTACCACACTTTGTCAAATAGAGGGTAGAAATGAAAATAATTAGATTCCCAGAGAGGGTTTCAAATTCATAAATAATCATTACTTATACGGAAAGACACTGTCCTATTCCACCACAATGGCTTCATAGGTAATCACTATGTTATTTTTTTATATACTTTTAATCCAGATTTCAAGTTATGTTATACTACCAATTTTTTATATATAATTTAATATATTTTATAGATATTAAATATTATTATATATTTTTAAAATTTTTAAAGTGTGAATACACACTTAGGAAACTTACTAAATAAGTATGTTTTCTAAATAAGCATTATTATATATTTATTTATCTTAATTTTTATAAGCAATATTTTTTCTTAATATAAAGTAATCCTTACAAATTCTATTAAAATATTTGTCCAAATGTAAACAGTTAATGGTAATGATTACATAATTGTCTTATTAAAAAAATTTTTTGTACTGTATTTATAGTATAGCAGAGCAAATCTAGTAAACAATTCTAAATTATTATATTAAAAAGACAAAATATATTACTTATCTGTTGTTGACATAATCTTATATTTCATAACATTAAGTAAACATATTTAAATTTAAATTATGTAACTGTTCAAATATACTCCTTACTATTTGTGTAATCAATGTATCACAACACATTTTAACATGCATGCATTTTTTACAAAAATCTCATTTTTTTATATAAAAACAATTTAAATTACAATTTATTTACATTATTATACATTTTTAACACTGTAATCCACATAAAGCAGATATGCAAAAAAATACCAGATTGGGAAAATGAAAAAAAATATTCGCCAAGTAAAGATTAAAACCACAACCATTGCATTTACAGCCACACATAGTCCCACTGTGTCACAATGTTCTCACATATGTACAAAAAATTATAATTTAGACATACTAAAGGGCGGCTTTGAGTTCCGCCTCTCAACACGTAATGCCTTCGGAACTAGGCGGAAAGTGCGGAATGGTGTGTCTTAACACTAGAATCCCTTTGCCCACTCTGCTGTGTGCGGAATACAGCGAGAAACTGTTTTTTTTTTATTTACCAAAGGGGGGCATAAAATGTTGGCACATACATAGTTACAGTAGCTTTCAGCATAAACTAAATTGTACACGAATAAAAATCTAAATATAGTTATTTTTCACGATATATCTAAGAACAATAAGTACACAGTATAATACTTTTTTTACAACTTATAGATGTAAGGAAAACTAAATAAAAACAAATATTTTGGAATAACATTAACATTATAATCAAATTTTACATACCGTCTTTAATATCTCTATTGTAAGAATTTAAAAGCTCAGGAATATATTCTTCTTTCACAATAGCATTGGAAGAACTTCTGAAAGCTGGAAAACCATAGGGTTTTCTCAAAAGCCGGTTAACTAAGCGTAAATTACGAACTGTTAATTCCATTTTATTTAGTATCTAAAGGCGAAAAATATTTGTGGTATTATATTATGCCACCACTGCTTACGCACGAGACGGAGATGATTTAAAAAATAGTGTTTATCGAAAAAATAAAATTGTTAAGCAGTTAGATAAGAAAATCAGTTACGATAAGGTTATGTTATTGAAGTAAAAGTTTGAACTTTGAAAGGTTTATATCAGTTTAAGAATTCTATAATTATAAGTATCGATTTACTAATAAATAAAAAAAATGTTTGTAAAAAATAAAACTTTTAAAACAATGTAAAAATAGTTTCACATAATATATATAATTTTATATATTTCGTTGTACATAAAATTATGAAACTTTGACAATTATGATCTAATTTCGAACGAATAGTGGAAAATGTAAAAATTCCTACGTCAGTGTCAATTGTCAAAATCCTTTATATTTATTTTGATGTTTTTAACCCATATACCAATAATAATATTTTAATAGTTATAAGTAAGGAAAATTGATAAATCTAATTAGAATTATGTGCTGTACATAATGATATATAATGGCCGTAAATGCCCCAGAAACTCCTATACAGGCTGAAGTTATATTCGTGATAGAAACAACTTCAGCCAATAGTGCATATATAAATGAATTGAAAACGAATTATATTGTACCTACACTCGAGTAAGTAAAATAAAATGCAGAAAATAAGAATTGATAAAAGTTTTAATTATGTAATGTACTTATGATATATTTACATTAGTTTAATATCACTTTGTGTTATGTCTTTGCTGTCTAGATATTTCCATGGAGGAGCATTAGAGGAAGGAGTTGGAAGTGGATCTGTATATGGAATAGTAGCATACCAATCAGCTGACTGCCATCCTGGCCTTCCAGTAGCTACTTATGGACCTTTTACTTGTCCACAAAATGTTGTTGAAACTGTAGATAAATTACAGTAAGTAATTTTAATATACAATTCTGCTAAAGGTATTATAGTTTGGAAAAATACTGAGAATGTTTTAATATTGAAAGTATGTTTATTCAAACCATATTACCTTTTTCCACTGATATCTAGATTTGAATTTTACAATAAGAAGCTATAAATGTTAGCATATAATATACCATAACTATAAATATTTACTTTCTTAGAGACCATTGCATTACAGGAAGATAAATTCATTAAGCAAATCTTTTTATCTATACTACTATACTAATATTTTAAAGTTCAATAATTTATTCAGTTAAACATAGTAATCTCATGGACTAACAACCTACAGATTAAATAATTCTTTTTGCCTTTTCATTGAGGTAGCGATATATTACAACACAAATAATTTTGATGTAACTTAGTCCATGTATCACCATACACAATAGATTTTTTTTGTTGGTGTTTGAAAAAAATTATGGGTTGTTTAAACTTTACAGATTTATAGGTGGGCATGCAGAGAGTCGGGCTTGTGTAACTGAGGCTTTAATGGCAGCTCTAGCTTGTTTTGAAGAACTAGGAAGAACTGATATTCCACTTCATGTTATATTATTATGTTGTTCACCACCTTATTCTGCGAATGCTGGTGGAGTAGTACCTCCTGGTAAGTGAATATTAATATTTTTCATGAAAGTTGTTTTATTTTGCTACTCCTGTTATGGCATCCTATATATTATATTGTATTCAAATTCAAATGCTATTTATTTTTATTTATTTAATTTTAATTTTAATGCTAATTCAAAATCCTATATAAATGAATACAATGTTACTAAAAATTTAGCCTATTGCAGATCCTGAAGAATAATTCATATATTTATGAGTAAGTTAATTGGAAATATTTTAATTATATATTTTAAGGATAAAATGCTTAGATTATTTTAGCTCCTACACTATGATAAGGGGATTCACTGCTGTTTTAACAATATTTTGTAAATTACCCAACATTTGATTGTTCCATAGTCCATTTATAGTACATTCTCAAATTAAGGGCCACAGAGATATGTCTAGTGAATTCAGTGTATATTTCAATGACTTTTATTTTTGATTTTTTTTGTTTCAAATATGTTCCACTATAAGGTACTGGACTGCTGACATGAAGTTGTAAATTACACAAGACACTATATGTATATATGCATGTTAGCAAAAGTTTCTTAATAATGTTGTTTTTATAAGCCAGACATAAACCATCTTTTAATGCAACTGGAAGGGTTTCTATGGGATTTTTTATTCTATGGCTTGTCTAGCATAGAAAGCATAACAATAGCAAAAATGAATCAAAATTTGTTTAACTCAATTTTTTCCACCCAACATGCTAATTTTAGTTCTTATGATTTAAAAGGGCCACCGTGATGTGGTTAGGCAGCCTCCAATGGTTTCGGCTAAAGGTCCCACTCATGGGAATAAATTATTTTCAGGTCCTTGTTTCGGTAAGAAGCACACAACACACAATGTGTCAGGAAGTAAAGAGTAGAATGTATTGAGACTGATCAATTGGGACTGAAAATCTATTTGTGGAATATAATGTAAAGCTAAAAAAATGTGTGTAGGATCGCCGAGTTGCTCCGAGCAAGCAGCGCGGCTGGTGGGCGAGCGCGGCGCGCAGCTGTCGGTGCTGGCGGCGCGGCGCGTGCCGGCGCTGTGCGCGCTCTACGAGCACGCGGGCGGGGAGCTCAACGCCGCGCAACAGTACAACTACGCCAAGGTGACACATCTCCACTGCCCCATAACCCTCAATTATACCTGTGCCCCTATTGCCCTCATACCCCCACTGCCTTAACGTCGACGAAAAATACTCTTTCTCAACCCAAGCAATTTCTCAACCCTAGCAATAGAATCACAGGATTCCGTTTATATCAACTATCTGACTTTGTTTAAATTTCGTGAACATTTAAGTAGATTTTTGAATGTGTGCATGTTTACTACAAAATTTCTCAATGCTTAGAAAACAAGAAAAAAAAAAGTTAGAATAATATTTTATGCAAAGGAGATATGTGTACCAGGTAAGTATATATAATAAGAGACTGTATTAAACTGGAACCCTCATGTGACGTGGAGTCAAATTGATTATCGAGTAGAAAAAGATGTGATAGATTTTTTACTGATTAATGAATTAAAGGGTAACTGATTTTTCAATAAGTCAAAACGCTTTTGTTTCTTGTCTGTTCTTCATAGGATCCGAGGCATTTAGTATTATTACGTGGGTACAGTCTCAAAGAGCGACCACCTAGTCCGGCGCCGCCGCCAGCGCCGGATGTACAGCCAGATGTTTATAGGTAACTTAACATATTTTTTTTACTTTTGTTATAAGTATACAATACTATTTACCGAAAATATTTATTTACCCAATAAGTGGAACCAAACACATCAAAATTTTACTGTGTCAGTTACTTGTGCGAATAATAGTAGAGCCTGTGTCATCAAAATCGGATCAGGATTTCCACGGTGTTGTAACTTTGTGCTTCTTCGCCAGTCGTTGCGTGACCTCACGCGGCGACAGTTATGTCCGATTACGGGTGATACGGAGTGTTTTTTAAACATTACATTTATTTACTATAAAATCAGTTAAATTAGTAGCAAAACCGCGAGAGCAAAACGAGCTAAAGTATGAAGGTGTTCGCAAGCACCGACTGGCAAGACGCAGTATTGCATAATATGCATAATGTTTAATATCTCAGTCATTTTTAAAGATAGGAAAAAAATAAAAACAGATTCTTTTTTCCATCTACCTTTTTTATATATGCTGATAACAAAAAGGCGTTGGATTGACTCATTATCCATTATATCAGTAACGAATAACGAATATTATTCTTCTTATCAACAACAGTCAAAATAGAACAGCAGTTACACAACAGAGGGCCCCACCGGCCCAATTCGCCCGAGCTCCGACAGCGACAGTGAGAAACAACTGGCTGGTACCGCCACGACAACCGACCTATGCCAATTCGGCTTTATTGACGCAATTGGCACAGCCATCTTATCCACCACCTCCTACACAGGTCTGTAACGTCAAGAAAACAACATAAAGTTAAATAGTTAACCATGAAAATTTAAATGTTTGAAACTTATTGTCTTCACAATTTTTAGGGTTCCGTACCTGAAAAAGAACGGAACTCTTGTATAATTACATTGTTGTCCGTCTTACTGTCTACATGTCCTCTGTCATAATAATAAGCTACAAAGTCAAGAACATCAATAGATTCAAATGTATGTCATTTTCAGCATAAAAATATAATTAGCTTCTAAGTCAATTCATTCGGAAGATTTGCATTGTGTTTGCTGCAAATGAAAATGAATAAAATTGACCGCGTTATCTAAATTTACAACTAATAACTTTTTTTTTAACAATAAACAACAACAACAAACAAGGTGTTTTCTAAGTTATTTAAAACAAAATTTTGTTACAGTCCAACATGCAAAGGATGCAAATGATTCAACCAGGTCCCTCCAACGCAGGGGTAAATGTCGCCCCCAATCAGGTCACAAATGTTGGGGGAGTCGGGAATGTTGGGGCAGTAGGGAATGTGGGAACAGTGGGGACAGTGGGAAACATGGGAGGAGTGGGAAATGTGGGCGTGGGTTCAGTGTCAGCGCCGTTACAGCGAACCTACATATGGAGTGGAGCTTTGGAATGGATGGAAAAAGGCAAAGCACCTGGAGATCAACAGAAAGTTATCAAACATTTGCCTTGTCAAGTATGTTGGGAATTAGACCTATTATATTTACTATTAAAGTACCATCTCATTATCCGAAATTGTTCGAAACTATTTGTGCAAATTATTACAGTACTACTTTTACAGTAGAAATTGTATATCTTACTAAGAAACTTTTGTCGCACATTTCTCTAAGAATTTGAAGGGCGTCAGATTATAGGACTTTTTGATCTCCTTTATTAGTGAGATTGTACTTTAAAGGAAACTAGACTAGAACTAGAACTGTATTTAAGAGCTGCGTGCCCCTTGTAAAACCTGGTTCATTTTTAACGCCACCAGTCGCATCTCGCTTCAAACATACCTCAATTCAATCATTCATTTCCTGCCTCTCTTTTTACATTTTCTTAGGTTCTTTACAGTTTTATAGGTGATACTACCTTTACAAAGAAATAAATAATTTCAGTCACAATCGTAAAAAAAATATTCCAACTACCCCCAACCCTTTATAGGCGTAAAACCAATGACAGTAAGAGTAATAATAAATTTGAATAAATTTAAAAATAAATTAAATTAAAAATAAAATTGAAATCATTATTTATATTTTAGGTTTCAGCAAACTCAAAAGATATAGAGCCTGAACTCAAAGTGGACACATGGCCTAGTAAACTACTGATGCAATTGATGCCAAAACAACTGATAAGTAACATCGGTGGACAGTATCTAAAAGACAGCAAGTCAGTGCTGTTCCACCTGCAGCAGAACGAGGCGCTCGACGCGCTCACCAAAGTCATGGTGGGGGGCTTCGTGAGTATTTCTCTGTCACTCTCGTCTCTGGCGCTCCTTGTAATGTGCTATACACTATAGTGTGTATGTCTATATCCCCAGGCCGGCTGCGTGCACTTCTCACCGATGCCCTCGCCGCCGCAGTGCGACATCAAGGTGCTAATCCTGCTGTACACGCCCGATAAGAAGGCGTATCTGGGCTTCATTCCCAACAACCAGGCTACGTTCGTGGACCGCCTGCGCAAGGTGATCCAGCAGCAAAAGCTCAGCAAGCAACTGCCGCTGGCGCAACAACAACAGCAGCAGCAACAGGGTGGCCTGCAACAGTTGCAACAACAGCAGGGCGGTATGCAGCTTCACAAGACGAGTGCGCGCGGTGTGCCGCTGGACGGACTGGAGGCGGCGCGCCAGCAGAACCTGGAGAAGATCCAACACCTTCAGCAGACGCTGGAGGCAGCGCACCAGCAAGAGGCACAGTTCAAGTCGCAGATGGACATCATGTCGCACTTGCATGCGGCACAGCAGCAAGAGCAGCACTACAAGCAGCTGGAGGAGCAGCGCAAGCACCAGCTGCAGCTGCAGCAACAGCAACAGCAGTTGCAACAGCAGCTGCGCAGCGCTGCTCCGCGACTTATGCGGCCACACCTACCTGCGAACCCGGGTTTGCGGCATTTGTTGCAGCAGGTGACAACACTTTACTGACACACTAGACACAAACACACATACGCACGCAAGAACACATACACCTTAGGCAAACGGCTCTAACTACATATGAACTGAGATCCCAAGGTCCCCAAATTTATGTAATTTTAGCAAAGCTGAAATTTTGAAGATTATTAGTCTAATACAAAAAGGCCGGTGAGGCCGGTCGTGGCGCAGCGGCACGAGGTGTGACTGCAAAACCGACTGGTTGTGGGTTCGATCCCCACTCGAGGAGATGAAATATTTACTTAAATTTATATTTCCATTTTCTTCGCTCTGGTGTCGAGGTTAAGCGCGGCGTTGAGTTCTGCCACTCAACACGCAATGCCTCCAGAATTCGGCAGAAAGTGGGGAACGGAGTGTCTTAACACTAGGTTCCCTCTGCCTACCCTGCT
>JAATLQ010038116.1:0-58789 GCA_013421005.1 Heliconius erato x Heliconius himera | reverse complement strand
ATTTTTATTTTATTAGTCTAATATATAGTTACGACGGTATGCGTAATTACTAACTTGAAAGTGGAGCCCATTCGGAAGAAACGCTCGTATTTAAATTATTTTTAGTAATAATGAAATAAATGTATATTTATTATTAGCAGATTCTTACGTGAGCCTTTACACTCGTATGATGCGCTTACCGTCATACCTACATATTAGACTACTAATCCTCAAAATTTAATCTTTCCCAAAATGACGTAAGGTTGGGGGCGCTGGGATCTTAGACTAATACATATACAGGTGGTTGATATAATTTGACTACCGCTTAACACATATATAATGTGTTATTGGCAATTCGACAAAATTCCTGGCGAGGATGTAGTTGAGATTATTATAAAGTGATTTAACATTTACAATTTTTTCAATATTTTTATAATAACACATTAAATATTTTTTTTTAAATTACAAACATTTTGTTAAAAAACTTGTTTCAAAATTAATTGAAAAACGATATGTCTGATGATTTAGGAATAAATCATTTTGTTAATTAACTCAACTACACCCTTTTTACGGGAACTGGTCCAGTTACCAATAACCCTATATGTATATAATATGGATGTAAATATAAGACTTTCATTTTATATGACTTGCCATTAGAAGTAATTCTTTATATTATGTTTGTATATAAGAACCATCAATCATCATCATCATAATCATCAACGCTTGTCACTTAGAGCTCACCTATGACTAGTTACTTGTACTTCTTGTCCAATGTAAAACTAATGCTTTATAACTACAACTTTTTTTTATTTACTGACGACATACTGTTTATTATTAACGTTCCGCATGTTAACAATTTCTGTTACCCCGCCAGTGTAGAAGTGAGTACCGCCTTTACCATAAGTTTAAGATGACTTAAACATAAGTTTATGTCATGTTATTATGTCATAAGACAATACTTGATTCAAAAGAAATAAATTGTCGATTACTCATACTCTAAATGACATTGATTACTTAACATTTTATTTCTTTTGAATATAATATTCAATTTGAAATTTGAATAAACAATATTCAATGTTTATGTATTATATATTATTGAGTGTACATGAACGGACCACTTCCACACTGACTGTGACTAATATCTTGCTAACCATGTCGAGTGCCACGAGCTCGTTGTCACACGTCTAGAGCCGCTCACCCAGCCTGCCCTTAGTGCTCCACCAACTAGCGCCGACACTGCGGGACTGTGACGTTCTGGTGTGTTCTAGCAGCAGCAGGCGGCGCGCGGCGGTCGGCCGCACCTGTGAGCGCGGGCTAAGTAATGTCACCCTACTTGTACACTACACTGTGCTTATCTGTCCTCGCTATGCGCTTCACTGCCGCCCTTGTCATTGCACGCAGCGCCCTCATCCATCACTAGCGTAGATAGCGGCGGTCCCCGTCCCTCGTCCCCCGTCCACCGGCCGACGACGGGTGACGGGGGACGGGGGGCGGCGGACACTAACGGTGGCGTGTTGCATGTGGTGCAGCAACCGCAGTACCGGTCTGGCGTGGGCGCGGGCGTTGCGGGGGGCGCGGTGGGCGCCCGCGGAGGACAGCCGCAGCAGTTCGATGACGTCAACTCGTACGACTTCCTTTAGATGCAATAAATTATATAAAACATATGTTTTATTTTCATTGAATCCTTTGGTCATGTTATGTAGAAAATAGAGACACATTTTATTTTGTTTGTTTAATAATAAAAAGCGTAAAAACAATTGTTAATAAAATTTAATTTTTGAAGCTATTAAAATTAATGTGTATGTTAATTCTACTAATATTATAGCCCAATTAGTATAATATTTAATATAACTGTTGAGTAATCTTACTAATATTATAAATGTCTAAGTTTGTGAGAGTTGAGAATGGATACCTTAACGCAAAAACTACTCTGCAGAATTAATGTAACTATACATTAATATAGTTTGCTATTTGTGTAAAGATTTTGTATAATTTTTGTAAAGATTTGGTAATATTAGGTTGGGGCCCTTGTGGTCCAGTGGCACAAGCGTGATACAGTTAGGAATGATTCTTATTCAGAGGGAATGAATTATTATTTTTTAACATTTTCATTTCTTCGCTCTGGTAACAAAGCAAAGCGCGGCGTTGAGTTCCGCAACTCGGCGAAAAGTGGGAAACGGATTTTCTTAATACTAGGCTCCCTCTGCCAAATATGGGATACAGTGTGAAGCTAAAAAGATTTAACAATATTTTTAAGTAGGTAAAGCCGCTTTGGATTGCTAGTTTAGTATTTTAAAACTTGTCTCTTTATAATAATAAAACAAAATTATAGATAGATACATAAATCATTTATTTTACACAACACTTCATCTATCTTTTTTCTTATGTTTAGACTTTTTATGCTTAGATTTATGTTTTTTGCTCTTCTTTTTCTTTTGTTTCTTTGCTTTGACTTCCTTCGCTTCGACCCATGAATCGGAACTGGAGGAAGAATCATCTATATCCATCTCATCTTTACGTCTAAATGTTGGTCTAAAATCTGTAGATATTTCAGATTCTAAACGCTTTTGTAAAACTTCTGGTATTTTCGGTCCATACACAACATCTTGATCTAAATGTTCGTTATTTTTATGATTTTCTTCAACTTTACTATTTTTAATATCTTTTTCATTTTCATTGGATTTTGGTAGTTGATCAGTCTTTTTGTCTTCAGAACGTCTTTTCCAAGAATTCAGTTCATCAAAATCAATATTAGCGAATATACCTCTTGGAGGAGAAAGATTACGTTCAATGTTTTTTGGTTTATCTACAAAGTCATTACAATCAGTATTTTCTTCTTTATTACCAACATCTTCCTCACTGTCACTAAGAAATATTGACTTATAGAGATCCATTTTATCAAATTTTTCTATTGTTTCCACCACTTCGGTCCCTTTTTCTTTCTCTTTGAAATCTTTCTCAGATTCCTTAAGAAATAGTTCAGCCACTGTCATTCTTTTATTAACACCAGTTGTTTCTCCACTAGATTTAAATAATTCTGTATTTACTTTAGTATCATTTGTATTTTCTTTTTTATTACTATTTTTATTAATTTTAATTGGGTCTATATTTAGTGATTTAGAGCCACTAAATTTACTTTGTTCTTTAGCAAAGCTTTCTTTATCGTGTACAGATGTTTCCAGATATGAGAATATTGAATATGACACCTTAGGTTTATCTTCTTTTGGTTGAGGTCTAGAAATAAAAAAAAAATGTTAGAAATATGTCTTCATTCAATTTGAATTAAAATTAATCTATGAACATACTAAGTGAAGAATTGCGTATATTTCGTATAATAAACATATTACATATTTTTTATCAAAAGAACACACCCTTAAAGGGATTGAGGATTTTTTTTATATTAGCATTTACACATTTCGCTCATCTTTTAAGTAATACACATACCAAAACTACGTCTTACTTTATCAAACGCGAATAGTCGTATGTTTAAATCCTATAATATATAGATTTAAAATAAATTATTTTTTAACAAAAAAACAAACCGATTTCAACCAAACTAAAAAGTATAAAATAATTAACGAAAGATTTTATAATTTTGAAGTCGGCACCAAGTAAAACAAATAGAGTTAGTAATTTGATATTATAGTAAGGCAATGTTGTGGCATTAGCTTGACACCTTTATGTTAAGTAAATTTAATTTATATATTTTTAGTTTGTTTTTTGTTAAAAAATAATTTATTTTACAATTTTAAGTGATGGTTAGATCAGAAAAGAATGCTTCTCAAGCAAGTACGTAGTGGTTGTACTATTACATAGTAGTTTCAATCCTAATTGGACATATTAACAAGAACGTATATAGAAAATATTCGGGCGAATTGAGAACCTTTCCCTTTTTTAAAGTCGGTTGAAAATGAGAACATCTTCTTTTCTAAAATTAGTTAAAAAGAAATGCAACGATTATTTCTAGCGAAAAGTTTTAACAATATTTTTCCTTGTAACTAACGATTACAATAAAAGTAGTACAACTACTTAGGCCATCTATGATCTTTATCATCAAATACATGTGATTAAATTGTGATTTCCGAAAGCAAACACACGAGTCTTTACAAAAAAATACTCAAATCCTATAAGGAGTGCGTCTATAAAATTTAAACAGTTCCATTGATTTCTCCAGGATCCCATCATCAGATTCTGACGTGGTCATCATGGGACCACTTATGAGGTATACTCGTTCAAATAAAAAAAGAATTATCTAAATCGGTTTAGGCGTCTTCGAATAATCATTAAACATACATAAAAAAAGATTCCAGCGAATTGAGAATCTCCTTTTTTTTTGAAAATCGATTAATAAAGATAAAATTACCTATCGCCACTTAATTCCGGTATATTAAATCGTTTAGCAACAAGTGCTTCCGGCCGCCATGATGTCTCCCTTCTAGTTATAACACCATATGCTCCTATTTTAGCTGCTTCAATCTGTTCTTTTGTGGCTAAACCATAATTAATGGAACTTTTGGTGACTGCACTCAGTGGGTTTAAAGCATCGTCCGGTTGAGATGCGTGTGTGAATCTGAAAAAATATATTTAATTTTCTAGCAATTCAAAATATAAAAAAATATATTTTACTAACAATAATAAAAAAATAACTAACAATACAGTAATATAGTAATAAACAATAATAAATAATTTCTATTTTCCTTTAGAAAATAAATAAGGACTTAAATTTAATAGATAGTATGAATTCAATATGTAAATATAAAATATTCCCATGATATTATAAAATTTATCGTGTTCAATCAGGCAAATATAAAATTTTACCAATTTTCATTTCTATAACAGGTGTATTTTGATCTCTATGGAGATAGAAAAAATGCAACATTAGAGAAAAATACGGAATATTTTTTATTAAACTTTCTTTACCCATTTATATTATTATAACACGTACCATTTTTTAATATAAAGGGTTTTAACACCACACTTTGAAAATAACAAGAATAATACTATTTTTAAATTTAAATGTAGGGGATATCGCGGGATTTGAAAGTTCTTGGATGATTTTAAGTACTAATTGTGTACCTAGTTTATTTTAGTTATGTATACATACATATTTGAGGCCGTCGTTCCACAGGAGCAAAAGCGTGCAAGTGTAAAGGCGACGGTGATGGGTTCGATTTCCACTCAGGCGAAGCGTGAAGTAGAGTGTCGCCATTCATACTCGTACCACGAGAATTTGGCAGAGGGTGGCGAACAGAAGTGTCTTAACACTAGGTTCCCAAGTTCCTTCTACCTACTCTGCCATATGCAAGGTACAGTGTTTATAGACACAGAGATGTTCTTAAATCCTATTTTTTAGTATAGAAAAAAAAATTAAGATATTACTTACCTATCCCCAATAATACCTGACAATGGTCTATACAATTTGGCCGCCTGTTCAAACTCCACCATCTCTCTGTTTCTCTCCCACTCGCTTAATCTATATATGTTGCTGTCTGTTTCAACTACATTATTTTCCAGAAACTTCTCGTACCTCTGTTGTTTTTGAGGATCACTCATAAACGGTCGGAACACGTTTATATCTTTACCTGTATCTTTAATAGATATGAAATCTACTTCTTTATCTTTCTCTTTTTCCTTAACGATTGACACAAAATCTATAGTTTTGCCGAGAACTTTTGTTAAATCAGGTTTTTGTGTGGAATTCTGTGTTTCATTTTGCGTGTCTTGTGTTTGCGTTTTGGGTAGAGGTGTTTCTCCTAATAGTGCTCCGCGAGCTTCTGCTGTTAATTCATGACGGCCAAGACCTAAAAGTTTGAATTATAATTATATTTTTAGTCTTATTAATACTCTACATTACACCCACATTTATATTACAGCAAAATAACAATTACCATGAAAAATGTTCATATTTTAATGTTAAACAGAAGAAATAAATGCCTTTATTATTGTAGTTGGTTAAAAAAAATCATATAGTTACCAGGTTCAAGTTTAAAAAAGAATTACTTTTTTTAAGTACTCTAACAACACACATAGTATGGACAGTAATAATAATACAAAATGCAATACACAGCCCTGTTACTAATAAATTAAACATTTTTCGTTTTGGTGGCTGTGGCACAGTTGATACTAGTACCAATGCATATCTCTTGGTTTTAGAAGCAATTAGTAAAACATAATTTGATGAATAAATATTAAATAAAATAAAATAAATCAGCTTCACGTGTATCCTGCACACAGCAGGGTAGGCAAAGGGAACCTAGCGTTAAAACACTCCGTTCCCCACTTTCTGCCGAATTAGAGGCATTGCGTGTTGATTGCCTCGACACCATAGCGAAAAAATGGAAATATAAATTTAAATAAATATTTCATCTCCTCGAGTGGGTTTCTCTCCTCGTTTTACCGTTACACTTTGTACCGCTGCGCCACGACTGGCCACTATAAATATGAAATATAGTATTATTATTATATTTTTCTTGTCTTGAGAATCTCGGGTTCAAATGAATCCTGTCTTTTGAAAGGCATGAGGACACAGGTCCAACATGTAGAGGCCCCTATAGAGAATATATAGATGTTAAAATTTTCTGCTGTGTTTCGTATTCGGGAAAAAAGCTTACTGTTTTGATACAAGGCTCTTCCAGCTTTCCCTGCAGGAATAAGCTCCGCTACCTCTTTCTTACCTTGATCCCGTGGCTGAATGGAAGTGGATTCAAATCTCGACCGGCGCTGTCCTGCGGAAGCGGGGGCAAAGTCTCGTGGTAGAGCAGGTGGGGGGTACGACGGTATTGCGGGTAGCGGGTTCGATGCTTTAGTGAAGCCTTCTAGTACCTGTTTTATTTCAGATTCATGGGATAAATATTATTTACCAATACGTCACAAATGTGTGACGTTTTGGTTAATATAAATACACGAAAAAACCTACATTTTGAATTAAGAATGTCTGTGCCCACATTAAGAGTTGTGTACGACAAAGACCAATTTTTAGTTACATGCCTACGCCTAGGCTTTCTCGGTAAATAGAAAAATTTTTTTCAATTTGAACCTAAAGCTCCAGAGAGTTTCACCAGACAAAGATATGAGCATTATATTATAATATAAGTAAGAAATGCTTTTCCTTACATTAACACTTTTCCCGACTTTCTTCTCAACTTTCTGTTTTTCAGCACCACCTATTGTAAAGTCGTAGTGTGACATATCTTCTGTAGCATATATATCTTCGTCATCTGCTTCGAAGGCACCAACACCAAATGCCTGACCTCTTATTGATACCTAAAAAAACATTATTTTTTCAGTTTTACGCTGTATCAGGTGAAACATAGTGTTAAAAGACTCCGTTTTTCTATAACCGCCCAATTTCTGCGATATATGTGTTGAGTGGCGGAACTCAACGTCGCGTTTTGTTTTTTTAGTACAGCAAGGAAATAAAAATAACTATTTTCTCCAGTTAGCGCGGTGCCGCTGCGCTATATGGAAATTCGTTGTTTTAGGTTTTAGATAATAAGGTTATTTTTTAAAATTTAGTTTATATATCTTATATTTTAACTACGTTATTTAACATTAGACTTAAAAGACAAATAGAGCTTTGTGACTCTACGTGTTTGTTTCGATAGAGTATATTTTGTGTTGTTGCATGCAACAACAAAAATGTTGCATGCACTTTTTTGTTACATAACTAAATGTAACTACAATAGCAGTTATGGTTATCACTTGAGATATTTCATCACATCATAAATTAGAAATTGATCTGGAGAACATATTTAAAAAAAACACAATATAAGCGTACCTTTTTGCCTTTATCCTTCATAACTAAGTGGCTTCCTGAAGTTCCTTCTCCATATTCACCTACCAAGTTACCCAAAACTGAATGTCGACTTAGTCCCTTATAACCGATACCGAACTTATCGTTCTTACGGACTAGTATATAAGGTTCATAATCGTCTGGCGCGAATAATGTGTCATATTCAAATTCTGAATCTGAGCTGTCAGATTGTGTTGCTTCCTGTGCAGAAAATTAGTTTAATTATTAATTATAGGATTTCGTACCTTTAAAGAAGAAAAATAGATTCTTTTTAGGATCATGTTTCTCTGTCTCGTGGAAAAATCAAGCTGAAATTCATGTTAAATATACATTTCCTTGGAGCACAGACACAATCAAACTTATAAATCGATATTATTTTGTTCTTCATTTTTTGCTGCAAATTGTAAGCAATTCACCGCATTGTAAAACGAACTTTCTGTAGACCTAATTTTTTTTTCATGATGTATGTAGCAAGATAGGCAACATACACCTCTACCTCACCTCTATTAGGACATTCAGGTTCCCATACACCGCCTAATTTCCAAGACATTAGTAGCACAACTCAACACCACACTGCCTTCATACCAGAGAGAGCAAATGAACATTAATTAATTCCCCTAAAAAGAAATGGAAGCCACAGCCGCCGCTTCTATTCACTGATAAAATCTATTAAAAAAATATTTCTATTAACCTTTCGCATCTCATCTGGTATATAACATCCATATACTTTATGTTGATCTTTGGCTTTCTTCTTCTCGCGTTGTGACACTCTCTCCCCGACTCCCTGTCCTGGTCTCCAGCCCATTTTACGCAGCATCTTCACTGCCGCTGTTTCGTGGACCGCTCGTATTAATTGTCCTAATACCGGATCACCTGTAAAATTTAGATAATTTACTTTATATGAAAAATAATTTGAAAATGTAGAATTGAAATAGCTTCGAAGTAAACAGATAATGTTAGTTGTATATAAAATTACTATGCCAAAATATCAAGGTCAAATTTTGCTGCCACCATAACTACACATTATGGTATTAAATTTCCTACTTCTACCACAAAATTCTTCAAAATTTATTTTATTATTTTATGTGAAGTAAATAGATAGTGTAGGCTTTAGGCATTGAAAAGTAGTCTCATACCAGGTATAGGTCCATCATGAAAGCTTTTCTGATGTGGGCGCTTTTGTCCAGAGAAATCAGTTTTAGTTTGCAATTGACGGGGGGCAATACCAAATTCTGAACGGTCTTCATCATCCATAAAATCTTCTGGCTTTTGATTCTATAATAGAAAGACAAGATATCTTAAATATATCTGTCATTATGAAAAGTAAACAGTGTAAAGAGAAACAACTAGATAATCGAAAAAAAATTGAAATAAGAAACCATAAACAGATTCAATATAAAAGTTTCAGATATGGGCATAGTGTAAATGACATAAGTTATGACAGGTTTTTTATATATACAATGTGCAGTTTTTGTAACATTAGTACCATCATGAGGCTACTAACTACTGAAACTAGTCAGAAAAACGCATCAGAATGAACCGCATGGAAAATATCATTTTTCAACAAATACGCACAACCATGCAGCTACCTATAAGCGGGGATTGTTATTTTGTGGGGAAAGGAGGTAAAAAAGTGAAGTATAAGCACATTGGTACTCAAAGGTTAATATAAAAAGATAATAAAGAAATGTAAAAAAAATACTAAACAACTGCCACTCTTGCAATGCAAACAATGTAAAATACCAGCTATCAATAACTGATTCATTATAAGATAGATATTTCAAAAACCATTCAAAAGTAATGAATAATTCAAAGTAATTTCATATCCCCGACCAAAGCTGGTAAATTGTTCTTATATCTGTTTCTGCATGCAGATCTGAAATATTACTTTTGTAACTTCCCTTGTAACCTTGTAATTCGTCAGTACCAACTGACCAGCATTGCCAGATTTTCTCTTGGTGAAAAAAGGGATTCGTTTCCCAAAAGTAAGATAAAAAAAATTAAATAATGATGATTATTTATCCATTTATTTCAGTTTTTAAATAATGCTTCCAATAGTGATAGATATCAATATAAAATGTTTTTAATGGAAAAACATTACTATGCTTAAACAATATTATTTTGAATACTTACAAATATGGTTATTTTATTTCTATAAAATTATTATTAACTAATTAAATCTTTAAAAATTAAAAAAGATTTTTCACAGTGTGAAAAATAGGACCTGTCATGAATGGGATCTTTAATTTTTGGGCAAAAAATTAAGATATGTAGATAAATAGGGTATTTTAGGATGTAAATAAAATCCTTACAGATATTTGTGCTTTATCTGCACGAGAGCTCTTAAAGGTACTGGGTGTCCATCCTTCTGGTGTTCCAACTGTATTACCGAAACCTGCTGAGAAACCCCCCGTAAAAGCACCATGAAATCTTCGCCTTCCATGTGCATCAACAGCATATTGATCTTGTTGTTGCTGAAATTTTCTTTTTGACGGAACCTCATCTGCAATTAGATATGATAATGAAATAATTAAGGATTGAAATCTTAAACAGAACCAGATATAAAATTAAAATTATAAAATAAATTTTAAAAAGTAGCTTGTGCAGATTTTAAACATAGAATAAAAACAAATAAATTTTCAGTTATCTCGTTATGAATTTAAATACCTTCTTCAAATGGTTCCAGGGGAGTTCCGTAACGGATAATATTATCATCATCTGAATCATCACTACTCATTTTGTATCCACTAATATTTTAAACATTAATATATTAAAAACACAAGTTTAAACGAAAAACTATAAGAAACATTCTATGAAAAAAATGATTTAGGTTTATTTTATCTGACACTTGACAAGTTGACAGTAACACAAATGTCTAAATGAATTGACATTACGTAGTCGTTTAACATCATGTAGGTAAAACAAACAAATACTTATGCAAAACATGTTTTATTACAATACTAGCGGCTCGCCCACGGCTTCGCCTGCTTAAAATACATGATTATTGATTTAATAAGCAGAATTGATTGACAACTATAATGACTTCTAATATGATTTTTTTACGACATTATCGTCAAAGAATTTTTGATTGTTTTAAATAAAAAAATACGACCATTGTTGATATTTGATATTTATTAAATATACATAAAGCTAATTATTTATGACACGTATATATTTTTGTAACATTATGTTCTTTATATCTATATAACATACTCAGTTAAATGTGCTGATGTCAGTGAATAATTTAATTTACTCATTCAGAAACAACCTTAAATGTTAAATTATTGATTTGAAGGATTCATAATATTCTTTGTAAAATAATTGTAATAATTTCATATTAACTCCTGTACAGTTTTTAAATTAGTTACATATATAATATGAACGAACCAAACAAAAAAATTTTGTATTTACTTGATATTTCTTTCAAGATCGTTCTTTATCTGTGTTGAATTAATTACGACTTCTTTCAAATGACGATAACTTTTTTTTTAATGAACCGATTTCAATGAACTAAACTTTAGTAGTTAAGTTGAGTTAAAACAAAGCAATTGGTGAATATTCAAGTAAATCGGATTAGTACTTTCAGAGAAAAATGCGGACAAAAATATGTCGACAGACAGACATACAGACAAGAAATTCAAAAAAAATCTTATTGCTTTCTATTATTCTTTTTAAGTGCCCCTCTATCCATTTAAATCAAAACTACTAAATGTACAGACAAAATATTTTTACTGTCTTATTATATATAGAGATAGAGATAATTTGAGATAAATTCGCAGATTCACACCCTTGGCACAGTGTGTTCGTTTCCGAGGTTCGCTCTGCCTACCCGTACATGTGGAAACCACATTAAATTAACTAAGCACAATTCATTCCACTTGTCTCAATATTTACTAGGTTTTAGCTTTTCACAGATATGTTTATTGTTTTTAATTTTACGGTCGTAGTTTTTGTAAGCAAAATTTCTGAATTGGGCACTAGACTTTTCTAGGGTGGGCACGGATGGAAGACGTACAACCAACGGGCACCTATACAACAGGCATTTGAAGGGAAATTTTAAGGGACAACTAGTAAAATATATTCGGGACCTTTCAACCGCCGTCCATTATTGAACAAGACAATGAGATTGGCCAAACTGCAACAAAGCAGGGAAAAATATACAGCTTGCCTCACCAATATAACAGTGCACTGTACGCAGGCGAAGCCACAAATGGACAACTAGTATATGAATAAAAAGCTTGTACGAGTGCTATTGTTTATATTTAAGTTAAATAAAAAATAAATAAAAATTTATTAAGGCTTCCATGAATTGCTCATATTTAACCAATAAACGATACACCAAAAAATTGTACATAATATTTCGACTTGGAATATCAACAAACAAATTATATATAAATAACACATAATATCACAGACAACGCAAATAATATAAACGGAAGTAATTCCGTCATAGAACTCATCATCTAATTGCTCCAAAACCAACAATCTTTTCATCTGTGAGCATTTCTTCTATAACATGTTGTAGCTTACTAACAGTTCGGAACCTGTCTCCACCATTCAAACAAGCTGTCAGTAGTCTCTCAAAGTGTGGACGTACAGAATTAACATCTTTAGGTATGGGATATAACAATGGGTTTTCATCACCAGCAAGTACATAACAAGCTGCCCATAAATTATGATCACTTAAGTGATGTCTACACATATTTTCTATAGAAAATGTAAATCCAGGTCCTAAAACTTCTCTAGTGTACCGTTTGTACCAGTCAGGCAGATCTTTCTTAGGTGATATATGTTTGTCTAACATAACTATATCCTCTAAGTCCACAAATGTAATCTCGTCTTTCTCATTGGCCACAATGTTGTCAAGTGACCAGTCCATGAGGTAGAATCGAAATCTGTAATTTAATTCAAATGAAATGATTATTTTAATCAAAATGTCTTCTTAATATTCAATAAGACAAAGGTTCTGGTTTTTGAAAGAGATGAAGAAGGGACAGATGCAAGAACAGTGTAAATGCCAAGATACTAGAACAAGTGTATGAAGAGGTATGTATATTTGGGACGTATGTTCAGTAGTGATGGAAGATACGAGATAAATGTGGAAAGGCGTATTGCTGACGGTAACAGGGTTAACGGAGCCTTAGCTGCATCAATGAGACACCGAAACGTCTACACTGCTATGCGTTTGGCCGTAGACAATGCAATGTTGGTACTGACGCTGTTATACGGCAGCAAGATGTGGTTATTACAGAAGAAGAATGAAAGAAAGATGAATGCTGTGGAGATGCGATTTCTTCGTAGGATATGCGGAGTCAACTTAGCTGATCGAATCCGCAATAAAGAGATACACTGAATGGCAGGTACTAGCGAGGCTGTCACAGTGAGAATGAAGAAGAACATGCTCAACTGGTTTGGGCACATTGAACGAATGAATAATGAAAGAACTGCAAAAAATATTTATGATAGAAAAGGGAGTGGTAAGAGGTAAGAGGAGCCCTTGGTTGACCTTCGAATACACCCTCCGGAGGGCATGTATTAAGAGGTTGATGACAGTGGATGAGGTGAAGGTGAGGTTTGTAGAGACAGTAGCATTGGGGCTCCGTTCTCCCTGACTACCCCACTAGCGATAAAGTGTGAAGTTAATATTTTTATTATTTAATATCTCCATTAAGAAAAATAAAATATATATAGCCAAAAGATTTTAAAATATACACTTAAATATTTTATTATTACTTCAGTATTAGGTTTTGTAATTACTTGTCATGCTTAAAAGTAAAGTCCATAGCAGCATTTAATATCTTTTGGGCATATTTTAATTTTTTATGCCACTCAATGTGTTGAAGTGCTGACAGAGGTTCTCCTTCATGGGCTACTACTTCTAAGCGACCACACACTCCTGCATATGCTGGAACCGGCCAACCCTTAGATTTCTGTATCACCTGTAAAGTATAAATAATATCTATGTGTATATATAATAATAATATCTATGTGTTTATAATATCTTTTTGTCCATCTCAATAAACCAATCTATTCTAATGATAATTTATGGTATGTGCAATGAGTTCGTGGATAATTTCAATACACAATTGGACTACAAAGGAGATGCTGTAGTCAGTACAACTATATAATATTAATACAAAAATTATTAAAAAAAATCTCACTTGCAGAATTATTGGTTCAGGATTAATGTTAAGCATTGTCCAAATATTTAACATTTCTAGTTTGTAATTACCCTTGCCATTATTAATTAAAGGATTAAGCAAATCATGTAGACTATATGTATAAGGACACAACACCAATCCTTTCCTAGGCTCAATGTCAGGCCAGGAAACATTGTACTCTATTACTTTCAATACTTTCTCATCAATATTTGTAGCATTGAGCAAATGTACTGGCTTACAATCATCCTTCAAATTAAATTCCTTGCAAAGTTTTTCATCGAATTCATGAAATTCCCAGTCGTGCGCCAATTTCTTTAGTACAACACGCCGAGGTCGATCTGATTTTGTATAACCGTAGTAAATATTTTTTACATTGAACATGCTTGACCAATGAGACGAGTCGAGTATTATTTGGCTCGAGTACAATTCGGGACACACGGATATACCAAAACAGGCAGGACAGCGATACAAATCAGTAAGTTGCATTATTTGTGGACCTTTGAAACCACCAAATAACAAAAGCGAAGCGTAAAATGATAGGGAAAATACAATTATTACGAGTATTATTCGTTTACAAAATCTGCGTCTAAGCAACATTTTCTTATATAATTTGTCATTCATTCTCAAAAATATAGCACGATTACGCATTAACAAAATATAAATAAGTCATATTTAAATTAAATCGACCAAATATTATCATTATTTAATTTATTCGCTGTACATATGCAATTTTTAACCTTCTTATTCATATTTTTAATTTTATAAGAATCCGCCACTTAATGTTTTTTTAAACTACAAATAATCAATTATATCGACGTCAAATTTTAAAAGTTTTTAATTAGCGCATACTGCAAAAATGCATAACAATACTACAACTCACAGAACACATATACCCAAAGTGCTACAACTACAGCTGATCATGTTGAACAGATAATATATATATTTTTTATATCTTATGCATTTAATGATATTGTGACTCATAATTTGTTAGAGTAATAAAATTAATTTAACAATAAAATCAATCTGAATCAATAAATGTGTAATGTATTTTTCTTTAAAATCATTTGTTTACTTTAAAAATGTGCAGTCATTTGAAATCAATAAGAGAATATTTTCAATATAATACGATTTACGCTCATTGAATAACGTTGAAAAAAAGTACTCATTTTCGCATTAAAATTACGAAATATGTGACCTATCATTTCTTGTGCTTATAATATGTACCGTACCTTACAGTAGGTACTCTATCTTTATTTCCGTATTTATCTACCTTATTTTATTGTTTCATAATCTGTTTTTGTTGCTATTGTTTAGATATCTTTGTCAATGTCACTGTCAGTGGCAAATCTTGTTGATATTTTTATCTATCGACTATCGACCGACGAAATTTATATATTACAGTGTATAAAATACAATGAAGAGTTAATTTAATTATTTTCCGTTAATGTAAAAAATAATAATGTAACTGTACGCTTCTGTGAAAAAACTTATTTAAAAGTAATTAATAAACTGTATTTATCTGATATACAAAACAATAATATAAGTCTATATAAAGTATAAAACACTAACTCTTTCTGTGATTTGACAACAATGGGTTTTATTTCATATTTTGTCGACAATTACACAGCAAGCTTATATGACATGATTGGTGAGTACCATTTTTAAAACTTGTGCGTATTATACATTATTATTTAGTAGGTTTCGTTATATCCGTAACAATTTCATCATTTTTAATAAACATAATATTCTAATGCCTTATCGGATCGGACATATTTTTTAAATATCAACATTGAGACAAAGCACTGCAATAAAGTAATTAATTTGAATATATTTTACTAATATAATGTTTAAGATATTTATAGCCAATGTTTTAGCAGAAATTGAGCTGAAACGGAAATTGAAGTTCTTTTTACACAAATTTTCATTTTTATCCTCTTTAACTCTGTAGCAGATGAATCTCTAAAAATTTTTGATTAATGACAAATTGGCTTTAATTTTATATACAGTACCTTCTCTGTAATCCAGCACTATTAAAGACCAAGCAGTACCAGAGTATAGGAATTATTTGGAATACTAGATTGTTTAATAAGTAGTAAAGCATTTCAAAAAAAGAATATAACATTTTCTATTTATAATGTAGGTTATCTTAAAACATTTTTCAGTATTGATTAATTACAGATTTTTTTATTCATTATTACACATTAATTAATAACATGAGGCCAGTCGTGGCACAAAGTATGACTGTAAAATCATATGGTTGTGGGTCTGATCCCCAATGTAAGAAATGAAATATTTATTTATTTACATTAATATTTTCATTTCTTTGCTCTGGTGTCGAGGCAAAGTGCGGTGGTCAGTTACACCACTCAATATACAATGCCTCCAAAAAAACTTGGTGGAATGGGGGGAACGGAGAGTCTTAACACTAGGTACCCTCTGCCTACCCTGCTGTGTGCGGGATACAGCGTGAAGCTGAAACATGTTGCCATTGTTTACACAACAATTGAATGTATCAAAAATTGAATTCATATTTGACTGTTTTAAATAAGTTTTTTTAAAATTTTGGTAATCATCTTATTGTCTAAACATTTTTTTATTGAAATGATAACAGGAGTTTCACTGGTAGAGAGATTGTAGAGTAGCAGTTTTACCACAATTGAAATTAGAATACTATTAATAAAATTTTATTAAATCTATATTACAGTTTATTTAGTGGTATAACAGTATACATAACCATATATGAATAATTGAATTTCCTTAATTACTTTGAAATATATATTATTAAATAGATTATTAGATATATATAGTAGTAAATAGTTCAAGTGGGCAAAGTGGCTGGCTACTTTGTCCATACATAACTTTGTGTATACCAATTATGTATTACCATTAAGATGCCCATTAAAAATTTATTATATTGATCTGAAACAATCTCGAATATTGCGTCCATTTTACGTCAGTCAATGTTCCTTGTGAATTATGTTTGATGCTAAACCAAAATTGGAATGATGGCTCATTGTTTTATGTTATTGCAATCTGTTATACATTTTACTTTTTATATATAGGTTCGATTTCACTCCATACACTATAATACAAGTGCTGTAAGTAGGATGTATTTCTTAATCTCTTTTTTATACAGACATATTTAGACTACTGTAAAATGAGAAAAGGCTGGGATAAAAAATATACATATAAAAATACCCAATTTATAAACAATGTTTTCTTGATAATTAACTTTGTCAATAAATTATAAATTACTAGAGAGCGCGCGCGGCTTCGCCCGCTTATTAGGAGTGAATTCTAAAAAAACCACGAAACACGTGTTCAATAAAATATTTTTAACAGTCTGAATTTAATTTTTTATAAAAATCGGTGGCAATTTAAAGATTTTTCCATATAAACTTTCAACTCCTTATTTCAACCCTTAGGGGGTGAATTCTTAAAAACCATGTTCAATGAAATATTTTTAAGAGTCTGAATTTAAAATTTTATATAAATCAGTGCAGATTAAATTTTTTTTCCATACAAACTTTCAACCCCTATTTCATCCCTTTAGGGTTAAAATTTTTGAAATTCCCTTCTTAGTGGATGTCCAGAATATGAAAATAAACATCTGCCTAAATTTCACGTTTCTACCTTCAGCGGTTACGGCTGTGCGTGCGTCTTACCTCAGTCAGTCAGCACAAGTCCTTTTATATATATAGATTAGTGTTCCGTCCCCTGGTTACAAGATTAAAATATATAAATAAAAGAAAAAAATATATAAGTTAAAAGATTAAAATATATATGCGTACATTAAATATTCTATTTCCTCGAGTGGCAATTGAACCCACAACCTGTCGCGTTTACATCCACGCGCTTGTGTTCTCACGACGGGCCTTACGGTCTTATTTATGGGTTATTAAAAGCAAAAATGACAATTGTCCTTACTTTCAACCTTGTGAAAGTTACCGTTATTTAATTTGCTATATATTAAATATTTATATTTATAATGTTTAATGCATCTTCTCGCTCTCACGATCTCGGTACGAATTAAAGTTGGCGTTCTATATAATATTTTTTTACCAATGAAAAACTGGATGAGGTGTTCTATTCCGTACGTATAACTATAATTTTTATGTTTTCGTAAAATTTAGCTCATATTTTAATTGGGAAAGGCTCTCAGAAATATTACAATATTGTGACGGGGCACAAGAATGCGACAGATTGTGGGTTCGATTCCCACTAGAGCAGTGGTTCCCAACCAGTGGTCCGCAGAAGCATAAATATGTTCCGCGAACGATTTTAATTTTATTAATAGGGATGGTGAGGCGAAGTTTCTGTTTAATTATCACAGTTAATTTTTATTATACCTACATGCATAGTGGTCCCTGCTACCAAGAATGACATGAAAGTGGTCCTTGATCAAGAAAAGTTTGGGGACCCCTGCACTAGAGAGAACCTACAGAGCTAACATCGGCCATTCAACATCCATCGACGCTAAATATGCAGAATGTTTAAAGTTTAATTTATTGTACAATTTTATTTGCAAATATAGGGAGAAGAGCAAATAACAGAGATCATTGTAAATGCCTAGAATATAATACATACAATACAATATTTGATATAACAATATGTTTATGTCCGCCACTCAACACGCAATGCGTCCAAAATTTGGCGGAAAGTGGGAAACGGAGTGTCTTAACACTATGTTCTCTCTGCCTACCCTGGTGTTTACGGGATACAGCGTGAAGCTGATTATTAATTAATATGTTTATGAAAAGATTTCAGCATACACATACCCACTGCACTAATTACCATTTGACCTTACATATTGAATATTTTTCATATTTAATTACGTTTTGTTCGTTTAAATACCTTTCTTTTGACGCCAATATAGCGCAGTGTGAAAGTATATGAATGCGTAAGCAAAGGTTGTGGGTTCGACATCGGTTTATTTATTTTTATTGCTGATAATACGAGGTACCTTGGTGTTGTTAATTAAACAACTCAACACTCAATTTTTCAAACATCATATTCTCTCAAACAGGTAAAATTACCAACTTTTCATGATCCACTTATATCAATTTTCTAGATTGGATAAATAATAACAGGTGTGTAATATTTGTAAGTATTTAAAATATTTCTTTAAGAAGAACGAAGCTAGGCCTCGGTGTTGTGAACGATGTCAACGATGACTATTAATCACAGTCATGTACATACATTGTCTACTTTCCAATTACAGATTTAAACATATATAAAAAAACAATGTCATACCATAGGCTTATAAAAGAAGAAGCTTTAAAAAGAACCTACAGCATTGTAAATAATATATAATACATGCAAAACAGCCTAAACACAATTACAGCCGTTAGCAATGCTCATTTATTTTGAACACGTAAGAGTAAATGGTTATTTTACATCATTATCTAGGTTTTAAGCTACCTTGGCTCGAATAAAAATGCAGGATGTAGTAATTTATAGGAGCATCCGAAGACTATTATTATCAGCTCGAGAACTTCTACAGCACTTCCCAAACTTTTGCCTTTTTAATAAAATGTTACAAAACTATAGTTACTTTTTTGTATACTTGGTAATTTGAGTTGTAAGTAATTCGAATATACAAACATGAGTGAATTATTAAAGTAAATTGAAGTCACTTGCAAAATAATATTTGTAGATTTTCTTAAATATATTTATTAAATTGTATTTTGTAATGCATAATATCGCATCTTTTCGGTTAAATGAGAGTAACACATCCCCTTCTCACTTCACACGCTGTAATGATAAAGAAAATAAAACTTCTCGAAGGATATTTTTTAATGTAACAATTGGAACAATGTTTATACAAAAGATACATTTAAATATCAAAATTATTTTTGATTCGTCACTCAACGTGACCAAACCAACAAATAGTGGAGAAGGGAAGAGAAGAGTTTCTTATTACGGGAGCGTTTGAAAAAAGAAAGAAAAAAAGTAGCGATATTGTAATATTGTATAAATATATTGTTGTAAAAAGTGTTTGAGAAACGTTATAGCGAAGACCTGATGAAGCATTCCATATAAGAATATATATCTAAAAATATAATTACAGAGAGGGCAAAAACTGCTCGATTATTATAGGCCTCACCTGCGCCACGCAAATTGTCTGCCTGTTCGTTGACATTTGCGAGCCAATAAAAAAAACCCCATACGTACATAGGTAACCTTCGATATCACATTGGCTAGTTTTTATGGCATAATATACTCGTAGATACGTTATTCCAATGTAGGTAACCCTATCCACATATAGCTAGCACCTAACTGGTATGAAATTTGAAATCCCTATGAAAATAATATTATTATTGGCATGACAGAATATCTTTAAAATCTAAAAATAACTATAATGTAATTAATAATAATGTTATAAATATTTATATGTTTATCGTTTATTCTACAAGTATTAGAAAGATAATATGCTGGGCTCAGCAAAGCGAGCTCGGCTTAGTACTTTCGTTGACATCAAAATCATTCTGGAACGAGCCTTCGTGTGCAACAAACGTTTTATTTTTAATTTATTTGATAAATTTCATTTTTAATCTGTGCCGGTCATCGGGTTATCTGTGTTAATATAATAAATATTTTTAAACCATGGTGGAGAATCAGTGTAAGGCTAGACCAGTGAAAGCTTACATAATGAGTGATTTATTAAAAAAGTTTGGTTCAGAAACTACGAACGATGTCGTAAAATTAGCGGTATCGGTAGTCGGTTTTTATATTGGCCTTTTTTATTGTAAGTATTATATATTATTTTTATTATAAAAATATTTATTTTGATTTTAATTTTAATTATTTTACTTTTTCACATATCTAGTTTTATTTTAAAACGGAAGGTATTATTATCTGTGGGTACTACGCGGGTGCAGACTTATTTTAAATTTTATTATTTTTTAAATTAAAATTTTTAATGGGATAATAATTTTAAGAAACTTTTTTAGTGATAAAGAAGATATATTTCAGAAGGCAATTAAACACAAATATTTTTTTGTATAAAAATAAATATAATTGTACTGATTGAAAAATAATGTATCCATTTTTTATATATTTTTGTACATTTTTTATATCTATTACGAAAATTATTGTAAACGTATAAAAATGTATAAATAGAATTATACACACTGAACTGGAAATAATTTGAAATAAATTAAATATATTTCAACATTAAATTAAATAATCATATGTCGTGTACGCTGCTTTTTGTGTGAGAAATTTACAAAAAAGCATATTTACATAAAATCTAGTAATTATGATTATTTTAAAGCGCACGGGAGTGTTTTTTCGCAGAATTGATGAAAGGAAGCTCTAATTAGACTATCAATGACACGATTTTATTAAAGCTTATTAAAAAGAAATATATTTTTAATATATATTAGTAGTTTGAGCCCAGTCGCGGCGCAGGGTCACAATGGTGTTACTGTAAACTCAAATTGTTGTGGATTCCAGGAAATGAAATATTTAATATTTTCAATTTCTTGCACTGGTAACGAGGCCAAGCGCGGCGTTGAGACATTGCGGGTTGATCGACGCAACGATCAACACGCAATGTCTCAAAAAATTCGGCGGAAAGTCCCCACTTTGCCCCAGCGGAGTGGGAGTCTCTCAATAGGAACCTAGTGTCTTAACACTATGTTACAATCCCTATGCCTACCATGCTATGTATGTGCGGGATACAATGTGTACGTACGTACTATGGTAAGGATACTGCGAAGCTAATTCGCGTTATCTTTTTATGGAATGCACTTTCTTAAGCAGAAAGAACAAAGAAATTTATCACTGGTATTAGTAACACAATATCTCTACATATTTAGGTCATGTTTGTTAAAATGTGGAAATCTTGTTTCAGTTAAATGTGTTATTTTTTTTATTAATTATCAATTCTTCGACTTTCCTTTATATTTTTATATTTTTAGCTCATGCGAATATAGCTTCTTTTGTTGAATTTCAATTGATAGTTTGAGCAGGGGCACAGGGGTGTGACTGTAACGCGACAGTTTTGGGTTCGATCCCACTTGAGAAAATGAATTATTATTTATTAATATTTTCATTTCTTCGCACTGGGACCAAGGCTTTGATTTCCGCCATTGAACACGCAATGTCTCGAAAAATTCGGTGAAAAGTTCGGAACAGAGTGTCTAAACACTAGTGTCACTCTACTTTCCCCCGCTGCGGGATACAGCGTGACACTGATTGATTGATTAAATTGATAGTTATTTTACATCTCAATTTAATCTTATGAAACATCCCCTCAGTCATGAAACTCTTTAATTGTTTAAATAAAAAAACTAACAATTCTATTTCCACTTTTAATAACTTAAGCCCGTATTTATAAACCGCTCTCAACTCTCGAATGAACTTTTTGATTCATAAATTATACGTACATATGTATGAATTAAAACGGCATCTCAGAGTTGAGAGCGATTTTTAAATACAGGCCTTAGATTTTTTTTACAACTATAGCAAACAAAAAAAAATAAAATGTTATGATAATATTTATAATCTGTTGAAATTTTAATTTGCCATTTTCTAATAGCCATCTATTGAAAGGAAATATTCCTGATTTACCGATATAATACAATAGCAACATTATCCTTTGTCCAACATGTCCGCTAACTTGATACGTTACACATCGAAAGTAACCACAAATACTTTGATTTCCACTATAACGATCGAAACCTGTGATGGTTAGGAAACGCCTTTGTAACCGCAGCTTATTGCTGCAATAAACAGTTAATTTGTCTAGTGAAACATATTTTCTATATAATATTCAGTTTCACGCTGTATCCCGCACACAGCAGGGTAGGCAGAGGGAACCTAGTGTTAAGACACTCCGTTCCCCACATTCTGCCGAATTCTGGAGGCATTGCATGTTGAGTGGCAGAACTTAACGTCGACACCAGAGCGAAGAAATGGAAATATAAATTTAAGTAAATATTTCATCTCCTCGAGTGGGGATCGAACCCACAACCAGTCGGTTTTACAGTCACACTTCGTGCCACTGCGCCACGACTGGCCTCAATTATATTATATATATTATATAGTTAATAATAAATTGTAAAGTCGCAATGGCGCATTGGCACAGCGTGTGACTGTAAACGCGACAGTCGTGGGCTCGATTCCCAATCGGTGAAATGAATTATTTAATATTTTCATTTCCTCGCTTCTGTCACAAGACAGAGTTAAGATCCACTCACACGAGCTTGTTACTCGTGCGCGGTCTCTAAAACTCGCCGGCAAGTGGGGACAGAGTCTTAACACTAGATGCTTACCCTGCTATATGTGAGAATTAATAGCGTAAAGCTAAAAAAATATTTTCTCTATCTATCTAATAAAAGATAGATAATATTTTTTTTCAACTAATTTAAAAAAAAATAAGGATATTAGTTTGTCATTTACTTATTTATATATATTTGATATTGTTTGAACTAGATTTCATTTGTATATATGGCTACAAAATTCGTCTATTTCAAAATTTAAAATCGCACCAAGACGATCCAAATTTAATCGACTTCCGTAAGAAGGAAGTTTGGTCCATTTATAGCAATATTCACTATGAGAAAATCACATAATAATCTAAATTTGCATTAATTATGGCCGACAAATGAATATCCCGCTAACCGATTACGATGTGGGGGTTACACTTCAAGGGTAGTTTGATGAAAGTTTGGTTAGGTTCTGCATTAGGTTTATTAGCATTAGATTGCATCAAAATCGTTTCAGTAGTATTGAGATATGGGAGTCTCAAAACAGATATTTAAACTGTTTAATTTTTTTTAATTAGTTCTTTATTATTCAATTACACTTGTTATCTTCTTTTTTATTGTTCCTCGTATTCTCTGCAAACAGCAGAATAGACAAAGGAAACTATAGTCTTAAGTCTCTTTGTTCTCCGCTTTCCGCCTGTATTCCACACACAATATAAAATTATCATATTTTTGTTTAAAATTCTTAGTTTAACTTGAGATTACTATTATCACTATTATTTCTGTTTTAGTAAAACTGCCATGGAGATATTTTGTAAATTATGTGAAAATTTATTGTTTTAAATTTTGTACAAAAGTTGTGCAAAAGTTTTGACTCCTGGGAAATATTTAGATATTTTATTCTATTGCATGTTATCTTATGAGAAATCAAGTAAACTTTTTTATTATTGTAAAATATAGTTTTATTAAATTAAAATTATTTTTTTTTGATTGAATTTTCATTGAAAGTTAACATTTTTACTGATCACACAAGTAAAAATATCACCTAACCTTCTCATATAGTAATAAAAAAAAGAAATCTTTGTTTTATGATTAGTTTATGAATTTATTTACTTTGTTGTTTTAAATGATTAAAGAAATTTAGGGACAGTTTCACCGGTTGTGAATAAAATTTCAGATAGTAATCTAAGACAGAATAACGGTTTCTTATATTTTCAAGAATAATTTACTCATTAATAAACTTTAATAGTAGGTATAAGGTACTATAATTTATACGTCATACAAATAAGTATGTAAAAATGAAATGCATGTGTCAAATGTGTATCTACTAGATATTGCTATTCGAGACCTGTGAAATCAAAAGTTATAGCCTGTCTGGCAGATAAGATTGTCCGGGACTTTATCAACCAGTGGCTAAACTGGCCCTTCTTAGCCTTCGAACTTAGAATTCGAACTCGGTTCGAACTTCAGAACGGAGTGTCTTAACACTAGTTTTCTCCTGTCTACGCAGGTGCGTGCAGGATACAGCGTAAAGCTGATTTTATTTTTCAAAATTATTATTTACTAGAGGGCGCGCGCGGCTTCGCCCACTTATTAGGAGTGAATTCTAAAAAAACCACGAAACACGTGTTCAATAAAATATTTTTAACAGTCTGAATTTAAATTTTTATAAAAATCGGTGGCGATTTGAAGATTTTTCCATATGAACTTTCAACCCCTTATTTGGACCCTTAGGGGGTGAATTCTTAAAAACCATGAAACACGTCTGGATTTAAAATTTTATAAAAATCGGTCATCGGTCATCGGTCGCAAATTTGAAAAAAAAAATCCATACAAACTTTCAACTCCTATTTCATCCCTTTAGGGTTAAAATTTTTCAAAGTCCCTTCTTAGTGGATGTCCAGAATATGAAAATAAACATCTGCCCAAATTTCACGTTTCTACCATCAGCGGTTACGGCTATGCGTGCGTCTTACCTCAGTCAGTCAGCACAAGTCCTTTTATGTATATAGATAATAGAAAAAATATTAAAAAGTACTATGGCGTCAAAATTACTGTTTTCCTGTCATAATGAAAAACCTTTTTGTTTTAATACACTTTAATTCATCTCGTTTTCTTAATGACAGGATTCATGACTTACATTACTTTGTTCGTATGATAGTATACCCTGTAATCAAATAATATAACAAAGTGCTTACGATTATACGCGCGGTAACTGGTTTGGTTGCTATATCATCTGATCGCATCATCTGGTTATTCACAGAACCAGGCGGAGTTTTTTTTAGCTTTACGGTGTATTCTGCACATAGTAGAGTAGGAAGAGGGAACGTGGGAACCTAGTAATAAAGCATTCAGGCCCAATTATGATACGTTCGTTCCGTCCTTTTTCGTCCGTCGTCCGAATTGCGAATTTTTGGGTGGAAACGAGGAAATTAAAATATTAAATATTTCATTTCTCCGAATGGAAATCGATCCCAAAATGGTTGCGTTTACCGTCGCACGCTTGTGCTAACGTGCCATCACGGTTTAAATAATTATAATTAAAAAGATTAGAGACTCCAGAGAGAAATCTTCACTTTTGTGTCCATTTCGTCTATTTTTGGTTAATGTAAAATTAAATTTGTCCACTCATTTTTAGCGTCCTTTGTCATAAAGTATGTTACACTGACACTGCTGACCTAAAGAATATCTTTCTGCACGTCTGAGTCAGCACTGTCAGTGTCCATTACGTAATAGATACATATGTATTGCATTATATGGTTTACAATATAATAATAATATACAACTCACATGAAACAACACGTTTTATTAATATTTAATAGACTATTTATTTATTATTTTGACAAATATCCGTACATTTTTATTTATTCATTCTGTATCCCGCACTTAGCATGTTAGATAGAGGGAACCTGGGAATCTAGTTTGAAGACAGTCCGTTCCGTTCCCCACTTTTCGTCAATTGTAAAGGCATTGTGTGTTGAATGGCTGAACTCAACGCCGCGCGTCGCCTTTTTACCAGTCCGAGGAAAGCTAAATATTCAATAATACTTATTTAATAAGTGGAATAACTCTTTAAAAATGTTAAAAAATAAATATTTAATTTTTTTTTTAGACAATCGAACCCACGCACGCATGCTCGTGCCGTTGCACTACGACTGGCCTCGTTTTTATTTATTAATTTATTTTTTGCTTACACAGACATCTTTTTTTATAATTATTATCATGTCAGATATGCATGTACTTTTGGAGGGGACAAGTACAATATAGTAGGTATCTAGATGGCGGGTAGTATGTGGGTAACGGAGTGTCTTAACACTAGATTCCCTCTGCCTACCCTGCTGTGTGCGGGATACAGCGTGAAGCTGTAAAAGTCATGATTAATACTTTTAAAACATGTTTTCCTACAATAACATAAAAATATATCAACCTAATAGAATGATTTACAAAAATATGCATGTTTTTGATACTAGTCACAAATAATGTGTCACTATCTCATTCATAAAACACATCGTCCCCTTGAACTTGAGAGTGTACGCGATGGACGCGCTCAATGTCAACAATCATCTTGTTATCGCAAAAAAAAAAAATTTTTTTTAAGGTTGCCATTTCTTTACTTTATGGACGTCAAAGGGTTTTAAAAAAAATATTAAAATAAAATACATTATAGATGTTTTTTTATGGTAGATTTTTTAATTGTTTTTCTCTATAGATTTGTAAAAGAAATTATGACGTCTCTTCTGTTCTGTTTTTATTATGGCGTTCGGGACGTGCCAGTTGAACACTAACTAAAGTTGTATGGGAAATACTTAATACACAAAACAAAATAAACTTACAAAATTTTCAAAGATATAATACGCACACAAAAATTATAAGCATATTTGAAATTTTGAAATATAAAGGTTGGGAATACTAACCCCCAGGGGTCAATTTACTTATAAGTTTCTTTTAATTTGTTTGATAGATATATAAAGCTAACTTAACTACTGCGGACTTTTTCTCATCGTAATAAGAAAATAAGACGCATCACAGACGCACACACAGACTGGTAAACTAACAACAAATTATCACATAATTGTGAAACCCCTAGTAGTGACTTGTTCTATATATGATGTACCACCTTTTATTGTCCATATAAAGTATAAACAGTTGTATAAACTGGTTTCGTTTTAATTATTTTATTTCTTATCAACTCTATAGTGTGGGCCAGGCAATGAGAAACAACTAAAAATAGATCTTTTTCTCAGTTTCCTCTCTCTTTGCCCAGTCGAAGCAAGTAATTACACGTTGTATCCCTAACGTGACCAGACGTCCCGTTGTGTACGGAACTGTCTTGTTTTTGCCAGCGGGACTTATTCCGAATGGCATGTAAATTTGATCGGTCGAAACAAGTTTCTCCGTGATTATCGTAGTACACTAGTTTTTAAAAAACGGATGATGATTTTGAATTACATATTTATTAAAGTGTCAATTATACTAAAAAAACATTAAAGAGGTCCTAAAAAAACCTCTAAAAAAACGAAAGCCACCTACAATGTCTCGTTTTGAGCCAACCGAAATATGGTCACGTTATGTATCCTTATATAGTAGGGTAGTTAGGATTGATCTAGTGTTAAGACACTCCGTTCCCCACTTACCGCCCCAATTTTCGAGATACCACATCGATTAAATGAAAACAATGAAATTCCCCAAAAGGGGGTCGGAGCTACAACCGTCGAGGCCAAAACAACCTTACAAATTACTTTAAATAATGAATATTCGTTGATTAAGCTCAAACATAAAAATAAAAGGTATAAAATTAAAACGCCCAAACTGTGTACTTACTAACCTCAATTTTGCGTTTATCACTTGCAAAAAGTTACACTTATAAATTAGTTGGACCCAGTGTTAAGATATTCCGCTCCCTTTAAGATTCTGCCGTTCTCCACTTTCCGCTGGATTCTGGAGGCATTGCGTGTGGACTTGCAGATTGCAACGGCGCGTTTTGCCTCGTTGCCAGAGCGAGGAAAAGAAAATATTAAATATTTTATTTTCTCAAGCGGAAATCGAACTCACAACCTATCGCGTTTACAGTCCCTCGCTTGTGCCCCCGCGCCGCGACTGGCCTCGATAAAAGAAATTGTAATTTATTTTTCACATTTCATTAGGTCGCGTTAGTGCGGCAGTGATAGTGATATGGTGATAACTTTTAGCGCGGCTATAGAGTTGAAGGACAACAGTGTTATCTTTAAAATGGATATTTATTATGTTTAAAATATATTTACCTTTTAATTATTATATTTATAGGTAGTTTAAGTTCAGTGAAATTATTAATTTAAAAATAAAATGTTATATTAGTTTTTAAGAATTCCCTTTTGAGGCTACTCGTGGCGCAATGGCACAATTGTGTTATACACGCCATATGTTGTGGGTTCGATTCCCGATCGAAAATATGAGATATTTTCCACGATCTGGTAAATAGGCCTAGAGCGACGTTAAGGTCCACCACTCTATACGCAACGCCTTCAGAATTCTTCGAAAAGTGGGGGCCGGTTCCTTCTATGTGTAAAATACAGCGTGACGCTAACAAAAAACTATATTTCGTTATTAGGGTTAATATGTAAAATAGTTTATATTTTTTGCTTTTAAACTTTTTTGTGGCCGTAATTTTTTTATTATAAATGATTATACTATACATTAAATAATGTAATTATATTCAGGACAATAAACTTATACAGTGCTTATGTTTAGTTGTCTACTTTCGTGTTTCTAAGAAATTATCGTCGAGTAAATATAGCCAATAACTCGTTTGACCCGATTTTGGGCGTCGATTCAGGATCTTGATTTCGAGCCATTATGTGCGAGCCATGAACTTTATTTTTTGCACTGTTTAAAAAAGATCTAATTCAATCAGCTTCACGTTGTATCCCGCACACAGCAGGGTAAGCAGAGGGAACCTAGTGTTAAAACACACCGTCCCCCACTGTCTTGTGGAGACATTGCGTGTTGAGTGGCGGAACTCAACGCCGCGCTTTGTCTCGGCACCAAAACGAAGAAATTAAAATATAAATGTAAATAAATATTTCATTGCCTCGAGTGACAATTGAACCCACAACCAATCGATTTTACAGTTTTGGGCCCCAGCGCCACGACTGGCATACGACTACCCTGCTGTGTGCAGGATACAGCGTGAAGCTGATTTAGATTTTTTTAAATCAATCACGTTGCTAATTATGTAGCATTCTGTTTTAATTGCATCACGTGTATAGTGCATTTGTAACATCTATTTTCTGAGGTTATCGATAAAATGAAATTTATTGTCCTGAACTTACAATCAAAATGTCGCTAATTAATGCTTAAAATAGTATATGTGTTGATTTGAGTATCGTCATTAAATAAGACAATATATTATGATATAAGTTATAAAAGCTAGCTTTATATAACAATTGTTTTTCAAAAGCTTCATGCTGTATCCCGAGAATTGCAGAGCAGAGGCAGAGGGAACCTCGGGAAAGTAGTGTTAAGGCAGTCCATTTCCTATTTAAACACTGTTTCCCACTTTCCGCCGAATTTTGGAGGCATTGTGTGGAGTGCCGGAACTCAACACCACGTTTTGCCCCGACATCAGAGCCTTTAATTTCCTCGAGTAGGAATCGAACCCTGAACCTGTGACGTTGGATGTTTGTTCTACTTTCACGCAAAAATTACTGAATGGATTTAGATAAAACTTTTCAGTAATATAGCTTATACATCAGAATAACACATAGGCTTACAATTTATTAAAAGATGTTATAGGATAGCTAGTAATTTACGTGTCAGTCTAGAATAAGTATGAACAAAAAAAAACTCCAACTTCATATTTATTTATTACAAGTATGATAAAAACTAGGCTATATTCGCTTCATCTTATTAATTAGGACAAAAAATATTATTATATGGGTGAACGACTGGTGTGCTCAAATCGAGCAAATTAAACTTTATTTGATATATTTTTTGTATTGTAAAGGAATATTGAAATATATACTATATTTTTTGTAAATGTATATCTAGAAAGTACATCATTTTCTTGGCGCGCAGTTGAGGTTTTTTTACTATTTGTCGTTCAATTCCGTATATAGCAGGTTAAGCAGAGGGAAGCTAGTGTCAAAATAAAAAGTTTTCGGCAACACCGACCTTCGTAAAACAGACTTTGCATGTAGAGTGGTGAAACTTAACGCCGCCTTTGTTTTGCCAGAGTGAGAAAATGGGAAGGGCGTAAAGTGTTAACAAATACGTATATACTCATCTAGATTATAACTATATTGTGCAATTCGACACAAACATATCTTTAAAAAAAAAGTAAAATCCAACGGTTGTGCTTATTGGAAGTAAAAAAAACTGAACTCTGGGTTCCGCACTCTTCATCTGATACCTCACTTGAACTAGCTTTAATACCAAATTTTGTCTCCCTTTTAAGGCTATTATTTTTCTGGGTTTAACCACAAATGTATAGTTTTCAGATTTTTTCCCGAACTAGTACTACCTGTACCTGTAGATGCTAACTGCTAATTTTCACAATTCTAAGTCAACCGGAAGTACTCTGTTAATTTTTATTCCCTTTGTAGAGTGGAAATACGCGTTTATACAAATTATACGGCCATATATTTTTTTAAGTGAAGGTAGAAATAATTTTTTTAGGAAATTAATCAAACCGTACATTTGAATATATGCTTTGACTTTCAACTCGATATCTCCAAGCGTTCCTGATATAAAGGCTCTTGACAGACAAACAGACAGACGGACAACAAAGTGACCTTATAAAGGTTTCATTTTTCCTTAAAAGGAACGGAACCCTGTAAACAACGATTTAGAAATTAATGTTCGTTTTTCTTCCATTTTTGCCTGTCAGAATAAGGATTTATATAGATTTTTATAATATCGTATAAAAACTTTACGCAACGGGATTTGAATCTACACCTTTTGGAAACCGTCCAAGAGCTCTGACCACTAAGTTATTAATTCATATCAAGCTACGTCGAAATTATTATGAGCTCGTTACAGACACTTTTTAATATTAGAAAGATTCATAAAAGGATTGCATTGTGCATTAATACTTAAGTAAATTATTTTGTTTAAAATATGCAAAGTGCATGTGCTAGAAATTTCCAATTCACAACTGATAACGTAATATTATCGGTTTTATATTCAAAATAAAGCATAAATGATGGATAAATATATTTAAAAATGGACATTTTATCAAAATAATAAAGTTTATATGATAAAAATATAAACAACATAAGGTTAAAATTATTATTCATTTGTGCTTATAATATTTGTTATTTATTATTATTTTTTTAGCTTCACGCTGTATTCCGCGCATAGCAAGGTAAAAGAGGGAACATGGAAACCTAGTGTTAAGACATTCCGTTCCCATTTAGATATTTTCATTCCCAACATTCCGCCAAATTTTGGAGGCATTGAGTGTTGAGTGCCATAACTCAACGCTGCGCTTTGCCTCGTTACCAGAACAGGGAAATTAAAACATTAAATATTTTATTTTCTCTAGTGGCAATCGAACCCACAACCCGTTGCATTTACAGTCACACGTTTGTGCCCCTGCGCCACGACTCGCTTCTGCCAAATTATTCGTGGTGTCTTATAATGTTAAATTATAATCTCGGCGTTAAATTCCGGCACTCACACAATGTCTTATTCTAACGAAATGTGGAGAATGTAGTGGCTTTAAATTAGACATCACTCTCTGCCTACCCTGTTATGCGGGTGACAGCGTGAAGCCACTTTATAATCATTAAAATCAATTTAAAAGAAGGCATACTAAAGGTCAAGCCTTATATATAGTATACCTACTATATATAATCAAGTAAGTACTTACTGGGTACATGATTTATTACATGTGCAATAAGTCTTCCAAGTTTTACAGCCTTGTCAGTAAAAATGCAGATTTTTTATCTCCAAATGATTTCCGTATCATCCGATATAAATAGTGATATAATAGCCCTTGGTCGTATCTAAAGATTTTTTTTGGAAGCTTGTTAGTTTTTTTTTCAGGACAAATTTCTTGTCAGATAAATTTCTGGGGTAGGCATAATATTATTGTGGGGTGGGCACGGCTCCTCCTATTCTTAAGCTCCTGGGAGAGCCTAACGTTCTCTACTTCTTGCCAATTTTATAAATATTAAACGCTGCACAAAACAAAATGTTTATACCTATAAATATTCGTCACGAGGAAAGAATCCTAACCACAAACGTACCGTATATAGACTTTCCGATCTTAATATTAATTATAAATTGTAATTCTTACTTTATTAATGTATTTAGTTTTACAATATAACTAATATTTGTTATATATATGAGGAACTTGGGTGGAAACTCGTAAGAGCTAATCAAAAAAAAACCGATCAGATGCGAATCGAATTTGCATACCGAGGGTTCTGTACCAATTGCTGCATTGTATGTCTAAGGGAACAAACTTAATTTTGCGGTATTGTATTGGAATATGCACACAAAACCCTTTCATCTGATACCTCACTTGAACTAGCGGCTTTAATACCAAATTTTGCCCCCCTTGTTACCTGACTACGGCGAAGCGAAAAGGAGGGTTATGATTTTGACCTGTATGTTTGTAGGTAGGTATAGATGTTCATCTGTTCTCTCATAACTTCTAAATTAGTTATTATAATTAGACAAATGAGGTATCGTTAGAAAAAAGAATCCTTACAGTATCGTGTGGTATCAGTATCGTAATGAAAGAGCTTTCTTAGCACATTTCAAATATGTAAACATTATTAGCTGTTGCTCACGGCTTTGCTTGCAATCATCTCATAACTGCAATAATTTATAAATTCATTTCTAAACTAATTATGTTTACATTGAACAATTAATGAAATAATAAAACCTTAACTGCTATATTAGGTCTGCTTTGTAGATATAATAAGTACAACTAACTCGAATAAATAAATCTCTGAATCCTGACCTAGACAACTAACGGGTCACGCTAAGAAGTGACACATAAAATGCGCGTGCGCACCGCGTGCACGGGTCACTGCGCACAGACGGCGGGCAGACGATATCACCCGGATGCTTCGAACACTATCAATATCCGACTAAATTTTATTTTTCCATATCCTCTTAGATAAATAGGGCATTGGATGATAGTAAGGTCCGGGTTTTTGTAAGTTAGACGGATGTGTGGATCTGGATATGAATGATATCTTTAATAACGATACAGATAACAGACTGGAATAGAATAATGCATTGATTTCTTCAGCTTCATGCTTTTCCTCGCATATAAAATTGTAAATCGTAAGAGTCTAGTGTTAAAAAGTTTTCCATTTAAAAAATAAAAAAATATATTCGAAATTAAGATGTAATAGTATCTTAGCTGACGGCGGTGTTTTTATGATTGAACAGTTATGTTTTTATTTTTTAAGTAACTTGTAGGATGAAAAATGCTCTTTCCCTAATTCATTCTCTTTCAACATGGATAGATAAGATTTATTATTTTGATCCAACTGCAAAATAAGAGTTATATTTTTAAATAGTTTTTATGGAAACTACTTTGATTTCTTTATACTTTGATATATTCTATAATTTTCCATAAATGCAAATAAAACGTTTTAATATTTAATAATAGAAAACCTGATAAATACGAATAAAATAATCACAATTATAAAAGAACAATAATAATGAAATTAAATATAATAATATTGTAAAAAAGAGAATGCGAAACTTAATAATTATATTAATTTTAATCTTGAAGAAAGTATTATGTAATAATGTTGCTTATATAGAAATATACAGCAGTGAGCATCTATCGTACATTTATTAATTTATCTATAAATTATATTATATAATATAAAATTTATTAATAATAAATTTTAATAATAATAAATAATAAACGATTTTGTATTAGGTACTGTTGTATTTTTTATAGTTTTCAATTATTGAAAAGTCAATTGATATCTGATATTGCGTCTTACCATAAACAAAAGTCTTATAAAATATTTTTCTATGTCTAATGGCTTACAAAAAATGTAGCTTACCAATGCGATTATTCAAAAAAAAAACATCAAACTTCATAAGAATTAAAAATAATCCTTTGCTTTTATTTATACCTAGATTTGGCTCGCGGTTTCACCTCGGGGTCAAATGAAAGTATAAGATAGAGCGAAAAGATTAACATTATATAATCTAGCTTATAGTTAGCTTCAGTTTCACGCTGTATCCTGCTCACATCAGGGTAGGCAGAGGGAACTAGTGTTAAGATATTCCGTTCCCCACTTTCCGCCGAATTCTGGAGGCATTGCGTGCTGAAATGCGGAACCCAACGCCGCGCTTTGCCCCCACACCAGAGCGAAGAAATGGAAATATCAATTTAAATAAATATCATTTCCTCCAGTGGGGATCGAACCCACAACCAGTCGCGTTTACACTTTGTGCCCCTGTGCCACGACCGGCCTTAGGCAGCTTATAGCCTTTCTCGTTAAATCGACTGACTATTCAACACAAAAATAAATTTTACAGTTCAGCTCGGTAGTTCCTGAGATGAGAGTTTAATTAAACAACCTAACACTCTTCAGCTCTCAGATTAACGTGTAGCAAAACTTATAACATTTTTTATTCCATTATATACTAACTTTTTAAATTTGTACCTGTATAATTAGGTATTAATATCTCTTACAGTGGAATACGTGGACACGGAGTACAGCTTGTGGCTGACATGGGTGCTCACGCCGGTCATCGTCACGTTCCTGCTTCCTGCAGTTATTATTGTACTTATTTATGTCAGCAGTGTCATCTTTCACCTGTACAGGCTTTACAGGTAAATGATGTTTTGTTATTTACATTATATTACAAAATTGAATGTCTCAATTAAAATATATAAATATATTTTCCAGTGAAAAAAAAAATATTATAAAGTCAATTGTATAAGAGAAAATTAGCTAGGTAGCTACAGTATTAAATTCGATTCATACTTGATGGAATATTACTCAATATAGAAGTTTCTACGAGTATACTTGATTTGACAAAATCTGAATACTGAATTCCTTGGTGATATAGGCACGTAATATAAAAAAATGGATAATCGCGAATCGGTCTCTCCCATCGAGGGTTCCATACGAAAATTGCACATCTGTAGCTTTTTCTGAAATTCAAGCTTAGCTTAGCTAGAGCCCTTTCATCTGATACCTCACTTGAACTAGCGGCTTTAATACCAAATTTTGTCCCCTTTTTAAATCTATTATTTTTTTGAATTTAACCACAAATGTATAGATTTTTTCCTGAAATAGTACTGACAAATTTCATAATTCTAGATCAACTGAAAGTATCCTTTTAATTTTGATTCCCCTTATAGTGTCGAAAAATGCGTTTTTTGCGATTTAAACGAACAAATCTTTCTTTAAGAAAATGTAGAAATACTATTTTTCCAGCAAATTATGGGGCCGTAAATCTGTGTATATGGTTTGAATTTCAACTCGATAGCTCCAAGCGTAAAAAAAATATTGAAGTTTCCGTTGCATGTTGACACACACATAGCATTTTGACACACACACAGCTTCATTTGTTATGAACTTTATAATGCTAATAAAGGAATTCTTATATCATGCGGAAGATGCATGGAGATCGAATGCCGTTCAATATGTAGCTCAGTCCAATTAAGAGAAAAAAATGATAAAAATAATATTCATACTTCCTACACTAGTTCACGTGATATTATATAAATGTAACAGACTTTAGAACCATTACGTGTTTAGTGTAGCGCGTGATTTGCATGTTTTTATGCAGATTATTTATTTACGAAGAAGTGGTCGTTTTGAGGCGTTCGTTATTGTTTATTTTAATAATATAGGTACCCTATTACATTAATATGGATATTAATGTACATATATGTATATTAACATTACCGCTTCGCTGAGGCCAGTCGTGGCGCAAGGGACAAGTGTGTGACTGTAAACGCGATAGGTTGTAGGTTCGATACCCACTCGAGGAGATGAAATATTTACTTGAATTTATATTTCCATTTCTTCGCTCTGGTGTCTAGGCAAAGCGCGGTATTGAGTTCTGCCACTCTAAACGCAATGCCTCCTGAATTTGGTAGAAAGTGGGGAACGGAGTGTCGTAACACTAGGTTCTTTATGCCTACTCTGCGGTGTGCGGGATACAGCCGGAAGCTGATATTATATTACTACGAGGAAGGAGTCATTTTGAGGCGTTCGTTATTGTTTATTTTAATAATAGGTAATATGTAGGTTCGATTCCCTCTCGAGGAACTGAAATATTTAATATTTTCTGGTGACGAGGTAAAGCGCGCCGTTGAGCTGCACAACTCAATGCCTCCAGAATTCGGTAGAAAGTGAAGAGAGGAGTGTCTTAACACTAGGCTTCTTGTGCCTACCCTGTTACATGCAGGATGCAGCGTGAAAGTGAAAAAAAACCGTTTCAATTTTACGCTTTTAGGACAGACTTGTTTTTAGGACTAACGTGATGATGTTTCCAGTCAAAAATATTTCTTAAATATAATTATATAATAAAGTACAACGTTTGGTTTTCGCCACTCGACATGCAATTGTTGTAAGTACGCTAAAGAAGGACAATGATATGATAACAATATCATTAGATTAGAATTAGGTTTTATTCCGTCCACTAAAATGCTAAAATTACTAAGATTTAATCGCTAAATAAAGATACTTTTTACATAAAAATATAATTATTAAACATAACATATTATAATAGTTTCTGCATTTAGCTCTATCTCTCGAAGAGTTTGCCGTATTTCCTTGTAATAAATAACTTTCTCTTAACGATGATTAGCCAAGTCAGTTCCTGACATAATCCATGTATATTTGTCTGTGGTATTTTTCATAGAGATCTGTGCATTTTGTTGATATCTATTATGTTTTGAGCGATTTATTTTATTTTTGAGATCAATGAGATCAAAGATAATTATGACAATAATAAACTATATATATAGATTACACGGTTATAAAATCAGATTCAGCCTGTATCCCGCATACAGCAGGGTAGTCAGAAGGAACCTAATATTAAGACACTGTTCCCCACTTTCATTTTTCGACGCATGTTGAATGGCGGAACTCAACGCCCGGCGTATGCCTTGGTGTCAGAGCGAAGAAATGAAGAAATAATAATTCATTCTCTCGAGTGATGATCGAAACCACAACCGTCGTGTTACAATCATACCTTTGTACAGAAGTTATATTTTGATATATTTACGGGAAAAGTGTCTTGACACTAGGTTTTCTTTGTCTATCGCGTAAAATAATAGCGGGAGATACGTGATATAGCATGATCATTGCACAATAATTAGATTTACTATCTTACTACAGAAAACCACCTTTGAACGGTTTTCTTAAAAAAGCCAGAGACGCGGGTTCAATTTCCTCTAAAATTTTTTTTACATATACACAAAAAAAGTATTTTTCCCTTCCTTAAGTGTACTTTAAACTATATTTCAAATATTACTACAAAAAATAATGATGGTCTGGTAGTATGGCTTCTACAAATCTAATGCGAATAAGATCTAAGATTGTCTAAAAAGTGATAAAATTACACAAGCTTTTAAGGTCAATAAACTGAGGTGTTTTTGCGATTACATTTATTAAATTAAGCCATATGTATGTTTTATATGAATAACGAATTGATTAGTGTAACGTATAAGAATAAAATTTAAAACTGCGATTTAACATGTTTACTTATGTGTCTGTGTTTTATAATAATATAATATTATAAAATAATAATATAATCCACACGTTAGACGCCAGACGACTGTAAACGCGACAGGTTGAGAGTTCAATTCTAAATAAAATATTTAATGGCGTCTTATTTGTAGATGGCTGCATATGTTTGATTTTAGGAGTTTTTTTTTACTTCAAATTTTTTGTTCCCAGCAAAACTTGGGCGGATTCGAATCGTCGATCGTACTGTACGAAGCCACCACAATGATTGCTCAATAGTTCCACAATGTTCAGTTGTGGATTCAAATCCAAGACCATTATAATTTTTTTTCTCAATTTTTTTTGTAGAGACTTTCAATCGTTCATTTGAAGCTGTGACTTTCAATTGATTGTCATGCTTCGCCAATCGTGTGAAGCGTTTAACAGGATTAAATGATAGATAGATATATTACAAATCAAAATATTTAAATTTTTCATATATACATATCTCAGGTCAGTCGTGACGCAGGGGCACAAAGTGTTACTGTAAAACCGACTGGTTGTGGGTTCGATCTCCACTCGAGGAGATGTAATATTTACTTAAATGTATATTTCCATTTCTTCGCTCTGGTGTCGAGGACGAGCGCGGCGTGGCGGCTCCAGAACGGAGTGCCTTAACACTAGGTTCCCTCTGCCTGGGAAGCCAGCGTGAAGCTGATTTATTTTTATTTTATTCATATCTCATTTTTTTTGTTATCGATCTCAATATGCCGTCCTTCCCATCTGGGGGCACGGCAGTGCCCCCGCCAAGTCGAGCAAAAAACAGCGGCACGGCCGTACCATCCTTTTCTCGAAGCAATTCAGGCCATTTTCAACCCCCTATAACTTCGTTGTGGATAAAACAAGAAACTTGAATTTTCAGTAACTAATCAGGCATTATATAAACCCGGTATATTTAAAATTTCAGTCAATTTGAACCAGTAGTTTAAGAATGACAACTTGTTAAAGTTTCTAAATTTTGTCACTCACTGACTGACTCACCGATCATCAAAAGTCCAAGGCACTTCTAGCAGACATAGAAGCTTCAAATTTATAATACAAATAGGGTTTAGTGTCTTAATCATGGGAAAACTTAAATATTTTGTAATTTCGGTCCAGTTTTCCAAATACACCAACTGCATGAATAACTTTGTAATCCCATATAAATGTATAGGATTACAAGGTTACATTTGCAGTTAATGAATCATTATTACTGTATAATAGAAAATAATAAGTGTAGATAGGTACCAAAAAGTAGAACTCTACAAAAAGAAGTGAGATGCCATCAAAAACATCCTGTAAAAAAACCCAAGTCTCACAGCTCAATCTTTCTACCGTAAAAAGTTGTGAGATCCATGTAATACCAAGTCGGTTAATCTATTTAGTCTCTACTTAAAGGACCTTCTGTCTTAAGTTATTACAGTAGTTATTATCATGCCAATATTAAAAAATATTTTACGTTTTAAACAAATAGATCGACTTGGACATCGCATGATTTGATTATTAGTATGTATCACACTACACAGCACGACGGGCCAGCAACCGAATTCCTTACCAGAGTCCTTCCGAATATGAAGACTATTATGTCTTTCGATAGGTTGTGTTTTCATGCGACGTCCAAGTCGATCTATTTGTTTAAAACGTAAAATATTTTTAATATTGGCATGATAATAACTACTGTAATAACTTAAGACAGAAGGTCCTTTAAGTAGAGACTAAATAGATTAACCGACTTGGTATTACATGGATCTCACAACTTTTTACGGTAGAAAGATTGAGCTGCGAGACTTGGGTTTTTTTACAGGATGTTTTTGATGGCATCTATTATACAGTAAAAATGATTCATTAACTGCAAATGTAACCTTGTAATCCTATACATTTATATGGGATTACAAAGTTATTCATGCAGTTGGTGTATTTGGAAAACTGGACTGAAATTACAAAATATTTAAGTTTTCCCATGATTAAGACACTAAACTCGATTTTTATTCCAAATTTGAAGCTTCTATGTCTGCTGGAAGTGCCTTGGACTTTTGATGATCGGTGAGTCAGTCAGTGAGTGACAAAATTTAGAAACTTTAACAAGTTGTCATTCTTAAACTACTGGTTCAAATTGACTGAAATTTTAAATATACCGTGTTTATATTATGTCTGATTAGTTACTGAAAATTCAGGTTTCTTGTTTTATCCACAATGAAGTTATAGGGGGTCGAAAATGGCCTGAATTGCTTCGAGAAAAGGATGGTACGGCCGTGCCGCTGTTTTTTGCTCGACTTGGCGGGGGCACTGCCGTGCCCCCAGATGCAAATAAATATTTTATTTCCTAGAGTGGGAATCGAACCACACTTTGTGCGCCTGTGCCACAACTGGCCATTGCACTAAATGAGAATTACACCAGCAACCATCACGTGAACGCTGTCCCACTACACGCTATTGGTAATTACAACCATTTTTTCTGATGACACTGAAAGACAATAAAAGATGAACTAGGAAAATCCAATGTTTACTCATAATCTATTTAATATGAAAATAACGTAAATAGCTGATACATTACCATAATTTACCTTTTTTTCTCGAAACAGAGTTGTCTTTTTTTGCATTATCATTGTTGTTTAGCATTTTATTTCCTGCGGATTCGCCCGCTTGGTGAAATGGCAATATACATATTATACAGTTTAAAATACAAATTTATTACAAACAATTATATACATTTATTATAAGTACAACTACAGTGTCGATATCTATCGATTGCTATATAATATTCGCAGGAAATTATGCCCTGTTTTCATTCAAATGACGATAACTTTTTTTTTAATTAACCAATTTTGATGAAACAAACTTTAAATATTAAGCTGAGCTACAAAGCAATTGGTGAAAGTTTTAGTAAATCGGTTCAGTACTTTCGGAGATTAATGTGATCATACATACAGACAGACAGACAGACAGACAAGAAATTTAAAAAATATATTTTTGCTTTCTGTCATTCTTTTCAAGTGTCCTAATATCGATTTCAGTCAAAATTACTAAAAAAACAGACAATATTTTTACTGTTTTATTATATACTCGTATAGAGATTAAACGTTAGTTTAAAATATTATTATTTAATAACCTCTCTTTTTTTAATAATCTTGACACCACAGCTGTGGTGTGGAACAGCGTTTGACTGTAAATGCGATGGATACGGGTTCGATTCCAACACGGTGTAATATTTTAATAATTTTTATCTCTCATCTCAGTAAGATAAAGCAAGACTTTCGAGTTCTGCCAATTTTTTTTACCTGTTTTTTTTTGGAATTTTTGAATTGAACAATCTTAAAGTAACAAATAAGAATTTAAGGTATTATTACATTCGCTATATTTTTTTAAATGTAAATTCGAATATCTTAATATAAAAACATAACACTTGTAACTGACGTCATAGGTAGGTACATAAAAACTTTTTCGCAAAAAGTTATTTGAACAACAACCGGTTAAATTCAGAAGAATTAGCTAAGCATTAAAATATAATTAATTTGTGTTTTTTTTATAAGAAATCAATGGAAGATTTTTATGGGTTCATGCGTTATATGGGTTCACATCCGGTTTGAATAGTGTTGGTGTTCATAGTGAATGGGTGTCCTTGTTTAGAATGGCGTTTATTTTGATAATCATTTCGTTCACGCTGTATCCCGCACATAGCAGGGTAGGCGACGGAACTTCAAGAAATGAAAATATTAAATATTTCATTTCCTTCAGTGGAAATCGAACCCACAACCGGTCGTGCTTACAGTCGCACACTTGAACCCCTTGCACCAGAATAAATAATATATAAAATAATTTGCCTTAAAGTTTTAACCTTTAATTACTATTTCGTTGATGCGAGCGAAATTTTAATACTTAATTTTAAAACGTCAATATTGTCTGTCAAACGAATAAAAACCTTTTAAAAGTCGGCAGAATATTAAAAAAGGACGTTTGATAAAGACTTATTACGCCTTTAATATATTTTTTATAACTTATTAAATAGTTAAAAAAAAATAAAAAATGAAATCAGCTTCACGCTGTATCCCGCACACAGCAGGGTAGGCAGAGGGAACATAGTATTAAGACATTCCGTTCACCACTTTCCGCCAAGTTCTGGAGGCATTGCATGTTGAGTGGCGAAACTCAACGCCGCGCTTTGCCTCGACACCGAAGCGAAGAAGAACCGGAATGAAAATATAAATGTAAATAAATAATTCATTTTCTCGAATGAGGATCGAACCCACTATCAGTCGATTTCCCTGTCGCACTTTGTCTCTTGCCTCGGCGGCACGATTGGCCTCAAACCACTAGAATAATCAGTAAAAACATTAAAATATAATATATTTAATAGAGCTTTTAGAGTAAATTGCTATCATTAGGCCATGACTGATACGACCCGTAATTTATGTTTTTTGTTGAAATCCAACTAACTTGTAGTTAATTTATCTTAGAGGTATAAAAATATATATAATATAGCGCCATCTACATATAACTCATTCTAAATAGACGTCTTATATTAATAATACTATAAATTATATATTATATATTTTAATAAAGTTGTCTTTGAATTTTATCACAGACATAATTTATGAACATTTTGCAATAAAGAAATATTAATTGAGGTGGACCTGTCGCAGATCGACAGTATCTGACTGTATACGTTATAATGATAATATATATTATTCCAATTCCTCCTCTGCCTCGAAAACTATATATATCGAGTAAAAAAAGTAAAAGATTAATCATGATGATAATGATGAGGCCAGTCGTTGCCCAGCGGCACGAGGTGTGACTGTAAAACCGAATGGTTGTGGGTTCGATCCCCACTCGAGGAGATGAAATATTTACTTAAATTTATATTTCCATTTCTTCGCTCTGGTGTCGAGGTTAAGCGCGGCGTTGAGTTTTGCGACTCAACACGCAATGCCTCCAGAATTTGGCAGAAAGTGGGGAACGGAGTGTCTTAACATTAGGTTCCCTCTGCCTACCCTGATGTGCGGGATACAGCGTGAAGCTGATTTAATTTAATTTTGATTTTATGATGATACTGCTGCATAGTAGACTGTAATCCCGACGACTTTGGGTTTGATTCTCGGTGATATTAATTATTTACTTTTCCTCCCTCTGGTTAAAACAAACGCGGCATTGAGTCCACCATGAAATATGCAAGCTCCAAAAGGCATTATACAAAAAGTGGGAAACGGAGTGTTTCAACACTGGATCCATCTGGCTACTGCTATATGCGGGATAATAACGTAAGCAAATCTACGTATAAAAAGTAAAGTAACTTAACCGCATAACCTTCATGTATTAGATTACTCGTCACTCGCTTTGAAGTGTCAGTATGCTGTTAAGTATTACAGTATCGGCTCACCTACATGTGACATTGACATATTTATGATGGATCAGTGAACTAAAAAAAAAAACAAATCAGCTTCACGCTGTATCCCGCATACAGCAGGGTAGGCAGAGGGAACCTAGTGCTAAGACACTCCGTTCCCCACTTTCTGCCGAATTTTGGAGGCATTGCGTGTTGAGTGGCAGAAATCAACGCCGCGCTTAACCTCGACACTAGAGCGAAGAAATGGAAATATAAATTTAAGTAAATATTTCATCTCTTCGAGTGGGGATCGAACCCAAAACCAGTCGGTTTTACAGTCATACCTCGTGCCGCTGCGCCACGACTGGCCTTCAGTGAACTAGGTTTTACTATTTTTTTGGTTGAGAATTATTAAGAAGGATATTGATTGCTTAATTGTAGAAGATTCAATTTATAGATAATCTTTTAATGACTATAAAAAAAATTACTTATGTGGGTATATTTTTTAATATATATGTATAAGTAGTTTTTTTTTGTTGTATGGCAATATATACAGACATGTTGTCCTTCAAAAGTCTTATTTTTCATGAAAGGAGTCGGCAAGTTAAGCAACCAGGAGGCGAAGTTCCTTTTTTTTAAAGAGCTAGAAAAGTCTATTTTGGCGTCGCTATCATATTTACAAAAAAATGCGATGGTAGTAGATTTTTATCTTGTTGCGGAATACTAACAATGTATTGTTCTTTCTCAATTTGTTGAAATGAAGATCTGTTTTAGATACCGCCTATCATCAACGTAATCTCTAATCAATGTCTGGATATATTTTTTTTTCAACTTCACGCTGTATCCCGCACATAGCAGAGCGGAACCAGGGAACCATCCAATCATCCAGGGAACCGGAAGTATCTTAACATTTAAGATACTTCCTTTCTCTAGTTTCAGCTGAAATAACCTCTCGCCTTTACAATTTCTTTACGCATGGCCTTTTATAAACACGTAATAGTTTTAAAAACAATCATTTAAAAAATCACAAAAAACAATGATTTTTGGTAACTACAGTATTATACCAAAACGCTATAACAAATTATGAATTTATAATGTGAATAGAATTATTATTTTTTGCGGCATGATGTAAGATATTAACATGAAGCTCAGTTTAAGGTCACGGTACATGGTACATACAAAATAAAAATCGGAAAATTTTAACTGATGAGATTAAGAAACGAGTAAATATATTGTTATTTTAGGTTTTTTTTTCTATAAATTATATAAAAATCTTGTATTTTCTTGTAGGTTTATTTCATTATTATTATTAAAAAATTAAATCAGCTTCACGCTGTATCCCGCACACAGCAGTGTAGGCAGAGGGAACTTAGTGTTAAGACACTCCGTTCCCCACTTTCTGCCGAATTCTGGAGGCATTGCGTGTTGAGTGGCTGAACTCAACGCCGCGCTTAACCTCGACACCAGAGCGAAGAAATGGAAATATACATTTAAGTAAATATTTCATCTCCTCGAGTGGGGATCGAACCCACAACCATTCGGTTTTACAGTCACACATCGTGCCGCTGTGCCACGATTGTCCTTGGAGGTTTATAATCATATGTAAATTATTATTGATTCGATTAATAATATCGAATCGATCGGTAATGTGATTGATTCGCACACGGGGAAACTCAAAACTCGATGCCTCGAAAATTGAGGCGGTGCGTGGAGAATGATTTCTTAATACTAGCTTCTAGGTCCCCTTTGCCAACCCTGCTATATGCGAGATAGAGAGTGATACATTTTTTTTGTGTTCATAGCTCTCCTCTTCCTCTTTAAAGAATGATATTTTTTTAGCACGTTATTATTAAGTCGAGCTGTAACAGTCTATGTAATAAAATCTAAGACTCTAAATTTGAACCACTGATAATATTTGTTTCCTCATGAAACTTGGTTGTTATACGTAACTAACAATACACAAATAAAACGTAATACGCAAATAAAAAAAGAATGGTTGACAACAGTATGGTATCAAAGAGCTGGTGTGATGACGGAGCCAGAACCTGAACATTGGATCTCTTCAGAGGGTACTAGTAAGCCATTTGAGGCTCATACAGTTTATAAAACTGAGCACATTCTGTAGCAAATTCAACACGCCATATAACCAATCTGTCAGAAAATTGAGAAATTAGAAAAAGAAAAGAAAAATTACTCTAAGGTATTCAATAAACCAATTTTCCCTATATCTTTCAAATACCATAAAAGCGGTACAAATGTGTTCGGTTTTCTACTAAAATAAAAAGCTTAACCGAGCTCATATATTTTCACCAACAAAATGGGTTTCAAGCGAGAAATATTACTTTTCATTATAACGAGCTTCTTTAGCACGTTATGGTATCTAATATTGTTACATGATCAACGTTTCGTAATCTGTAATCTTTAAATATTTACTTATTGGAAAACATATAAAAAATTGATCGGAATGGGATTTGAACCCGCGCCTCTTAGACGATTTCCAAGAGGTGCGGGCTAACATGTTGCTATTTTTCTTTGTTATGCCCACAAAAGTCTATAACAATTTAAAATTGTTAAAAATATCTATATTCTCTTTTACTTTCACGCTTTGTAAAATTGTAGCGAGGTAGGCACATGCAACATTCTTCACTTTCGGAGAGAAAATGAAAATAATTAATTCCCTCGAATGGGAATCAAACCAAGACCCGTCGCGTTTACAGTCAAATGCTGTACCTCTGAGCTATGGTGGGATAAACGAGATTTATAATTCAAATAAGTATATATTTTAATAATGTATAATGTCCAAACTACAACAAAACTTTATCAAGGTAAAAATTTCAAAAGATAACAAAATATTATTAGCATTGATCTTGGCCAAGTCTACAACATTTTTAATATAATATATAGGTACAAGTATAATAGCAAAGGCACAAGGAAGGCAAGAATCCTGTAAATCCACTGAAATCCTTACGAAATGTATTTTCCTGATGTCCGCTTATCTGGATATTTTATCGCGTTACTAAGATATATTGTTATAGATAAACCATATTAATGATTCCACCCCGAAGATATTGGGACAAGTTGCCAATCTAGTCCAAACTATTAATATTATCATATATTTGTCTATTTTATATATGTTTCTTATTATTGAGCTGTTTTATGGGAAAAATGGTGTTGATTTTAGTAATACTCGCTTAAACTATTAATGTTGATCATATTTTAGATTGTTGTGTTTGGGTAGACAAAGCGCAGCGTTAAGTTACACAATACAATATCTTTAAAAATTAAAAAGGGAGTGATCTATCAATAGTTTACTTTAGGCTTTTCTACATAACGATAAAATAATTTCAGTGAGTATAACGTGTTGAATATAATATAATGTATTAGTAGCCTTGAACAAGGAAAATTGAATAAATTTTATGAAACATGAAATAATATAATATAATATAATATATATATATATATATATATATATATATATATATATATATATATATATATATATATATATATATATATATACATATATATATATAAAAATATAAATTTATTTTAAAAATATTCATTGCTTATGACGTCAATTTAAACACATTTTTCATGTACTCATACATATTCTTATGACACCTAAGCATTGTTAAATTTTTAAACCTCGACCTTATTGTTAAAATTTTAAAATTTATGGGAAAATAAGAAAAACTTACATTAGGTAACGAGACAAAAATAGATAAATAATTATTTGGATAATATTAAAGTTTACAACATCACTATGTATGTTTAAAAATTATTATATACAAATATGCTTTGGCTTTTCTAATTTAACCCATTTAAAATTCCTTTTTCGGCAGATTCTTCTGCTCTGCTAGATAAATCATTTGATTCAATCACTTATACAGACAATAAAATTTGTGTGATTAGACACTTCCCAATTCAACCATGATGATGCTAACAATTAAAACTAAAATTAAGTTAATAATTATAAAATTCTTTTTAGAAGGTGTCTCACTGTGTGACTTTTTTCTATTTATTAGGTATTTTTTCTATTTATATTTAAAAAGGTGCAATATTATCAAAATAATAAAAGTATATATACTTTACCTGAGGCATATAACCAATCCTGGGTCCAGGAACACCACTACCAGGTCCACCAGGTCTTCCACCAAGGACCCATATTTCACCAGCATTGAGACGACGACGACCAACTATACAAGAGAGTAATGTAGTTTTTCCACATCCTGATGCTCCCAGAAGACCATATCTGAAAAATATATATATTGTTTTTTAAATACAATATATACAGGTACATTGGAAAGTAAAATCGCAGACAATTCAATAACAACTTTGAAACATATCTTGTCGAACCCCATAATTTACATTGATGGAGCTTTATTATTTATGAATCAATTTATATAAAACAGAAACTAAATGTTAAATGGAACTTTAATACAATCACCTAACATTACATAAGCAGAACTTCATTAAATTATCCTTACAACCTTAAACTAAAACTAACTAAGTAACCTTAAATTGTCGATACAATATGAAAAGCTTAAACAGCATCTAATATGTAAGACTATTTAGTCATCAGGTTAATATCAACATAATATGTATTGTTTGTAAATGAAAATAGGAATAATAAAAACGTTGAGATTTTTCACTAAATTCTTAATTTACATCAGATCCACTTTATTTATGTAAATGAAATTAGGAAAATTGATGGACAATAATCAATTTTAGACATTGCATTTTGTCCAAGTTCACTGAAATAGCTTATGTAATGATTGCAATTATCTCCGTAATGCATGCAGCTAATCGTATTAATAATATGTAATTGTATCCATTAGTTATATTAGGGTAATAACTTTGTGAATATAACTTGTATTATGAAGAGAGAATCTAATAATAGATACATCATTGATTTTTTACCTCCAACAATTAAAAAAAATCGTCATTTAAAGCGAGACATTGTGTGTTGAAACGCCTTCGGAGTATTGTTTTTAATGATCAAAAATTTAATTAGTAAACGACAAAAAATTATGTATTTACATCAAAATATTCCTTAGATAAGAACAATGTAATAAAATTCATACACTTTTTATTAACCTATCTAAACATATAAATAAAATTTAAATGTCTGTCTGTGGTTTTAAAATAATTGCATTTTATCAAGTGTATATCGTTTTAGCATAATATAAAATACAAACAATTTTGTTTTTATGTATGTGTTTGTCCGGACTAATAACCGGAACGGCTAAAACAATTTTAATGAGAATTACATAGGAAAATAGAGAAGGCTGTGGAGCAGCATATGGGTTACTTTTTATCCGAAAATTTTCGGAGGGAAAATCTGGGCAGTAGATACGTATCTATCTAACGCGTTTGAAGCCACGGCCGGGCTCGTATAAAATATATTTGAATCAAAATATATATTCTAACAGACTAGTGAATTTTCGATCGAAACAGGAAGTAGAAAAAATGAAAATGGAAAAAGGAACATACGGATTACGGACCCGTTACGGATTTTTTATATTTATTCTATTTTATATTAACTTTTATGTTATATATAAGAGTACTCATTTTAACTTCTTTTATAAATTGTGTATGTACTCAGATTTTAAATATGATATCCAAAATTTAACAGCAAAATAAAATTCGAGACAACGCGTGTTGTCTAGCCGACTTTTATTAAAAAAAAAGCAATATAAAATAATGTTTCGTTTGTTTTTTTTTTGAGCTGATCCCCGTAGGTTAGGCGGAAGGAATTTTATTCAAATTTCACTCTTTGTTTTCTTACCAAAGCAAGGAAATGAAAATAGTTTGTTCCCCCAATTGGGAATCGATATCACAGCTATTGCATTTAGAGCAAGCAATACACTATAAATAACCCCTTAAACAAAAAAAAATTGAGACTTATTTTACCATAACATAAAAAACCAGGCGTAACAACTTACATGGCGCCTTTAGGTACAGTCATGTTCAACCCGTCCAATATGACATTAGGATTCTTTGTTGGACCGTATTTCTTATGTGCTCGTCGCACACATACTGCTTGCTGTCTTCTTGAAGCTAATGTGGACTTCTGCGGTTTCAACATCCGGTTTCTTCTAGCAGCTAATTCTTCTCCTATAGTGTTGATCGTCAGCTCAGGATCTCGGACATCCTCCATGGATATCGTGGCACCTTCATTGTCGTATGCCGGCATTTTGCTGTAATAAATAAAAATTGTTAATTTAATGTATCTTACTGATTATAATTATTTTATTTATGTAAATATTTTAGGTTAAGTGATTCTGGGTGGCCTAAGAGAATTTATAAATAAAAAAAAATCAAATTTTATGTATTACATTACTATTTGGTAGGTACTGACGGTAACGTTAGAAGGTTAAGAAGTTTCTTTATCCATCATGTAACGTCTCTAAAATAGGTGAGAAATGAAGAATAAAAAATCGTACTATTCAAGATATGAAATATATTTATTTAAAACTACAAGACATATAAGTTATATCAAATATAAAAAAAAAATGCTTAATTTTTTTTAAATATTCATAAAGATATGCATACCGCATACGAAGCGGAACATATAAATGAATATAATTAATTAAATTTATAAAAAATATTTTAAAACAACATTAATATTATGATTATTGCCTAATCTATATGCAAAGATATGTTTAAATAATTAATCTATACCTACTTATGATAGAATTGTAATTGTTTTTAATTTTATAGATATATGAATATTTTACACAAGAAAAGCCAAATGAATGGCTAGTTACATATATAGTATATGATTTAATATATTGTGGTGTATACCAAGATCCATAACCATATAATGTTTTATGTTCTAAGGAAAAATACCATTACTTAAGTAAATATTCAAACAACGACGTTTTATGTTTATTTTACTAACAAACCTGAGTTTACTATATCAATCAGTGTTAGCCATCAATGTCATATTATTTATAAGGTTCAAATTACTATTATAAAATTGAAGAGTTTGTTTGGTTCACCGCGCTAATCTTAGGAACTATGAGTTCGAATTGAATTTTTTTTTTTGTTAGATATTTCATTTATCAACGAAGGCTGGATATCACGATAATTGAATTGTTTCTTATTGTAGGTACCGGCGGTTCCAAGTACCTCTGATAATTAGAGATGTCATGTCTTTCAGAGGATGCTCTGACTAATATCTGTCCGATATTTGTTCTAAAGCATACGTAGTAAAATAAAAGTGGCGTTTTGTCCTTTTAATCCCACCTTTTTTCCTATCCTCCCCTTCTACCTATCCTTCCCCCTTTTCTATCTGTTCTATTCCTCTTCGAAGAGGTTTTGGGCTTCATTTTAAAACCGCCATCCGCCGCTATAATGAACCAAGGCAGGCAGAAACTGGGTATGACTAGGGTGTCGCCACAAAATGACGTACAGGCACATCGCCTTACATCTGCGATAAATGGGCAAGGGCTACCGTATCAAGTACGGGCACGGCAAAAGACGCAAGTACCCTGACGGAAACTCCACTTTGCTACGTGGAATATTGGCTCTATAACCGGAAAATGCAGAGAACTCGCAGATGTACATCATTAGACGTCGGGTCCAGTATGCCTTCCTCCAGAAAACGCGCTGGAAGGACAATAAGTCCCGTAACATTGGACAGAGTTATCGGCTTATATACATTGGGTCAACTTGGGGAACTTTAGGTAAAAACGGTGTGGCAGTAGTACTTTCTGGAGAATTTTAGGATGGGATTGTTGAAATTGATCGTCGCTTGTGCGAGTAAGGGTGTTGAATGAGGGCATTCCCACAAACGTATTTCGGTTGTGTAAGAAGGCAGAACCTGGCAAATTTCAGGGTTAATGCCAGAAAGAAGAAGATGATTTAGAGATGTCATATGTACACAACACAACTCTTAGTTATTTCATTCGATTACGTGAGGGTAGTCAGAGGTAAAATTTTAGTCGGTAAGCAAAGTTAACCTGGAAACCTAGTGTTAAGACACTCCGTTCTCATTAAGACACTTCCGTTTCCCACTTTCCGCCGCGTTCTCGAGGTATTGCGTGCTAAGTGGCATTACCGCACTTTGACAACGGCCCTTGTACGTAATAACACAGCAAAAGTTAATTACACATTATTACTTTGATATCCCATTATAATGAAACTTGTTCTGTCAACAACAAAGGAAACAAAAGTATGAAGTGTTTTTTCCTTTTTTTTTTAACGTACAACTTATTTTGTTTGTTCTTTATACAACGTGACATTAGCGTATGTAGTGATTTTATAGTCAAGTGGACTCCTCAGAACGACACAATAAAAGAATAAAACTAAAGTCTTTATATTACCAGGATTCACAAATAATCTCTTGATGAGTAAGGATTAAGTGCGTGGTTTGTGGTTTAATCAATTAATGTCAGTTACAATGAAATAATTACTTATGTTTATAATAATTATCGAGGTCAGTCGTGGCGCAGGGGCTCAAAGTGCGACTGTTAACGCGCTAGCTAAGGTTAAGGGTTCGATTCCCACTCGAGGAAATTAAATATTTAATATTTCGATTTTCTTCGCTCTGGTGTCGAGAAAAAGGCGGTGTTGAGGTCCGCGTCGAAAATTTGGTGCAAAATGAGGAACAGAGTGTCTTTACACGTTTATCCTTAGCTAAATATTCAGAATAAATGAAACGCGAAACGCAATCCCCCTGCATCTTCTATAGTTATTAACCTCTACTTATAGATATATAACGATATACATATACTCGTTGACCGGCCCTAACGCTGTGTACGTAACCTTCCTTTAGTGTCATCGACACTGTGCTTTTGAAGGTTAACGAAGGTTATACATTTATAAAAAAAATCTGTTTCACGCTGCATCCTGCATACAGCACGGTAGGCAGAGGGAACCTAGTAAAAAACAAAAAGTAGGATAAAATATGGGCAAAAAGAGTTATGGAAAACACTTCGTTTTCAACTTACGCGCCATTGGCCTGCGGAACTTAACGCAACAATATAGGGAAAAAGAAAAAAAAATAAAATTAGCTTCACGCTGTATACCGCACACAGCAGGGTAGGCAGAGGGAACCTAGTGTTAAGACACTCCGTTCCCCACTTTCTGCCGAATTCTGGAGGCATTGCGCGTTGAGTGGCAGAACTCAACGCCGCGCTTAACCTCGACACCAGAGCGAAGAAACCAGTCGGTTTTGCAGTCACACCTCGTGCCGCTGCGCCACGACCGGCCCCAGAAAGTAATAAATTTTCCCAATTAGGCATAGAAATCACAACCACCGTGAGCCTGATTAGAGCCAAACACTGTTACACTGTACCACTGCCCACCATGGCCTCTTACTATAAAACGTTTGGTGAATAGCCAGTCGTGGTGCATGGACGTGCCTCTGTAAACTCGACAGGTTGTAGATTTGATTCCCACTAGAAGAAAAAAAATATTTAATATTTAAATTTTCAAGGATGAGGATGAATTTTTAATATTTTAATTTTATCACTGGTAACGAGGCGAAGCGCAGCGTTGATTTCCTCTACTCAACACGCAATGCCTCCAGAATTATAATTTATATTCGTTTTTTTAAAAAAAGATGCAAAAAAATAACATACTTTAAAAAACATAATAACTTATAGTTACAAATATATTTAAAAGAAACATAATATGTTATCAACTTGAAGTTATTACGCTTACTTAGATCACTTCTATTGTCATAAATAATATTACTGCATTTCACGTTTCTCATTTTATTACTGTGCTTTATTTAAGTAGCTATGAATAAACATTGACAATGTTTGTATAATAAATCATAATTTATATTTATATTTAGAATACAAATGTTTTCCTGGTGTAAGTTTGTTAGTGATTGCGGCGTTGAGTTCCGTCAATTAATAGAATGTATCGCAAGTTTGTTGAAAATAGGGAAACGGTTTTAACACTACGTTTTAACGTTTACGTTGCGTCCGACTTAAAGTACGATGGTTGTAGAATAGGAGCACAAGCGTATGACTGTACACGAGACAGATTGTGAGTTCGATTCCCAATCAAGGAAATGACATATGTCATAATTTCATTTCCTCGCTCTGATTATGAGGCAAAGCACATCATTGAGTTCCACTACTCAACACGCAATATCACCACAATTCGGCGGAAAGTGGAGAACGGAATTGTCTTAATGAAAACGGAGTGTTTTAACGCTAGGTTCCCAGGTACCCTCTGCCTATACGCGGACTAAAGCGTGAAGTTTAAATTAAGAAAATATATGAATTAAAATTTCTGAAATTTAAAAATTATTTACATGAAATAAACGTGTACATAAAAAAAAAAAAAAAGTTAGGTAAATTTTAAAATATTTCATATTTTTTGTGATCTCTAAATTAATTTACCATGAAGTAACGAAGTTTACTGATTACTCATAGATGTTAATAAGCCATTAACTGTCATGAAATTATAATGACTAGGTGCATTAATTTATGACTATTAGTCATTACTATTATAATAAAGTTGAGTTTGAAGTAAATTGTTGAAAAAACTAAACACCTTTAAACCAATTTAAATTAAAATATGGGAAACATAATATCACGATAACTAATGCTAGAACGATTCTTATGAACCTCAATTAAAGATTAATTGCAATTAAAACTATGTAGGTACTACAATAATCAATCTAATGTTAGTTAAAGGTTAATTGTCGTCTCTAGTTGCGGCAGTCAAAGACTCTGTGTAAGCGGAAGACGAAAAAGTTGCTTAGATCATAAGTTGTATGTATAAAGTATAAACTATATTTATTTCAATGTATGGTAATAGAAGTTTTTTTTCTTAAATAAACTATATTTATTTCAATGTGTGGTAATAAAATTTTTTTTGTTATTATTAAAACAGTTCCTTGTTGGTCTTGTAAAGGTTTAGACATATGTTACCGGCAGCAGTATAATTTAGGTTTTCTGTAGAATACCTCGGCAATGTATCGAATATTCGGAGTGCCAAGGCAATATATAAAATATGATGAATATATAGCTTTCCATACTTTATTGGGTAATGAATAAAATTCCTAGTAATTGTAAAGAGTGCCTGCTGATCTGTACTCTTATATTCGACCTACAAATTTAACAATTTTCAAGTGCAAGTTAGGTTAGGTTAGCAATTTGGACTAAAAATGGGTAGTTAGCTACCTAGCCGTAGCTAAATCCGTAGCTGCGATAGAATTTGTAAATATGTAAGAACCAATTAAAATCTACATGAAACGCAGCAAGTAACCAAGTCGCAATACGTGTGTGTACTGGCCGCCGACCTGCACGGTAGAGGGGACCCCTTCCGTGCTTTCGTCTTATACATACATTACATACATTACCGGCTGAGTTGGCTGACAAAGTAAAAAATATAAAAGAAAATCTTTTATATATTACCTACACGTTTTAGGTATTTAATACATTGCCAAAGAATCGTGTAGAATACCGAATTATAAAGATTGCCGGTAACACATACATAAATAGATAAGATTATTGTAGGTTACAAAATTTAGTTTTAGGTTTAGGTAGGTTTAGGTACAAAATGACAGCCAGAAAGATGTCTAAGGAACCAAAAGAAAACAATTACCGAATTTTGTTAACTTTAACTATACAAGAATGATTTGCAAAAAATAAGGATATTTAAAAGAAGCAGGCTGCTATCTTACGACGCTAATATAAGCAGCTGTTACATTTATATAATACTTTTGTCTGTATATAATGGCCCTCCTTTTTGTTAGATCGACAGACGGAACCAATTGCTTAACGTTTTAAACTCTAAGAAATTTATTTGAAGTTTGTACTGTAATAGTGATAGCTGATGTATCATTAGTAATGATATTTAATGAAGGTATCTAGTATTAATTAAAATTAAATTTATTCATATTCAATACATTTAAGGTTGTATTGAATGATTAGTTCTATACTAAGTAATTTGAAGAAACAAAACATAAAAAAAATGTAAATGATATATACGCTGCATAAGCAAGACTGGATTTTATTCCCATATCTTAACTGAAAATACTGACATTTTAAAATGTAAGTTCTTAATATTATTACAAACCCTCTGTTATATGTATTATATTGTAAATATATATATTTTTATGTTATAAGGGAACGCAGAATCTTAGCTGGATGTCTTGTTAACGTGCTTTGCTCTATTGTGTAATATTATCTCTTTTTTACCGTACATTCTCCTCTGTGTATTCTCCGTTCAACGTAACATTGGCGAAGTGATTAATGCTGAACTGGCACACACGAAACGTCATAAATGAAGAATAACAACAACAATTTATTTTTATTATAATAAATAAGAAAACAGATATGAACTTTTGTTGATATTTTTATATTAATTAACGGCCCAAGCGTTTTCAAGTGGAAAGATCTCTCTGTCTAATCCTTAAAATGTGTTAACGTCATACATAATTAAGTATATATAGTAAATTTTATACTAAAAGCTTCTAAGGCCATGTCGAGGACAAATATTTTTGATTTAAATTACAAAATTTTTGTTTGCATAAAATACCTATCGTGTCAAACTTGGCCGTTCATACGATGATTGTAGGTTACACATTTACTTTTTTTGATAAATATAAGTGAAACAAATTACTATTTAAGAGACTGAAACACCGAGAAGGAATATTCTCCAGCACTATAGTATGAATTTTCCCTTAAGCTGGAGATTTTGTTTGGTTAAAAACGATATCTCATAAAATACTCTTATTTACTATTTATTTACTATTCTTATTGACCTAGCAAAGCCGCAGGAAAAAGTCATTTTAATTCATATAAAATATTTGCAATCAACAGTCTAAGTCGTTATTAAGAGTGAATGTCAGTCAGGATGTGGATATTTATGGCAATTAATATATTCTCTTAATCATGTATAGTCAACATATTTGTAATATCGTTTTTATACTACACTAGTAATATATGCCAATTATTCCTGTTTGAAATACATTTTTTTTATTATAACGATAGTTTCGTTTAGAATTCCTCGCTCACTTTGCTCTGGTATGAAGGCAATGCGCAGCGTTAAACTCCGCCACTCAACACGCAATGCCTCAAGAATGGAAACGGAGCTAACACTAGGTTTCCAGGTTCCCTCAGCCTACCCTGCGATGAAATGACAACAGTTTGAATAAAAAAAATATATATCAATAACCCAAGACTACAACTGTACTCTATTGTATAATAACTACGTCACGTTAATTGCAAATCGAGATATTACGCAGGTACCTTAACTACAGATGACGTCTAATGATTCATTTACACAATTCCCTTAAAACCGGTTCGCTCGCTCTAAAACGTATTAGTTGATATTTTGCAAACTTATGGTTGTATAACCATTATGTGTAATAAATACAGTATTTGACTGTAAACGCGTTGGTTATAGGTTTGGTTCCTAATCAAGGGAATGAATTATTTTCGTTTCTCCGCTCTGGTAAGACGTAATGCGGCGTTGATTTCCACGACTTAACATGTAGCATCCCAAAGTATAGAGAAGGCGGAGAGCGGAGAAGGGAGTGTCTACAAAATAAGTTCTTTTTAGCCTTTTTACTGTACGCGGTATAAAACTTTAACTTATGTAACACGTCTAATTGCTCAATGTTACCTTCAAATTTCGATTATTGCAAATTCAAGTAACTGACATTTTTTTTGTACGAATATTAAACACGTTATAAATTTTAATATTCATAAAAATAAAAACATTAAACATTTTTGTGGTTCCTGTAAGTTTTACAAAAAAGAAAATCTAGACCTAGACCTAAGGAAAAGACCTGGGGCCAGTTTTGGCATAGGGAACTAAGCGTGTGACTGTAAGCGCGACAGTCTGAGGATTCGATTCTCACTATATATATAAAAATAAAAATATTATATAAATAATAAAATATTTAATATTTTCATTTCTCCGCTCTGGTAGCGAGGCAAAGCACGGCGTTGAGTTCCGTCACTGAACACACAAACAAAGGTGTGTTAAAGGGAACGGAGTGTTTTAAGACTAGGTTCTCAGTTTCTCTCAGCCTATCCTGCCATATGCGGGACACAGCGTAAAGCTAAAAAAAAATTTACAGACATTATACAGACTATCTAGACATTGAAACACAGACATCGATTCACAAAATCGCGCTTCGAATAATTTACATACAAGTTTTACACAACCTGAGTGGGATTGATCCACAATGACCTCAGCTAGTACATAAATAAATATAATTAAATAGTAACTACTTAAAAAACAACCAGATATCCTTGATTAATCCAAATTTAAGACATTTAATTGATCAATCAGCGTATAGTGGCACCATTTCGGTACATCTTTTGCATACAGCTCCGTCTGTAGCGATCCATGTCAAGGTCGGCGTGTCTTAAGCCAATATTATTGCCAAATTCTTTTTTAATGAAAGTATACTTACTGGTTTTTTTTTGCTTAATATTAATTTTAAATATCTGCGTACTGTATATGTACACGTAAGGTGCAATTTTTGAATGGTGTCAAAGTAATTTGGTTATGTATTGAGGTTTTGAACGTATGGTGTAGTGGAGTTGTGTAACTTGGTTCGTATATCGAGGGGTATAGGTTCGGAATGGCTGGGTTTATAGTTTAGTCCAATAATTTGGTGGAAAGTAGAGAGAGAGTTTCCTTTCTATTGATATTCTACTTATTTTATATGATCAAAATATTAGTGTTAGGAGAGTACGTAGTAGTAGAGGTACAATTTCCACTTGAAGGAATAAGAATAAATATGCATTAGAAATATGTGATAAGTGTATGTTTACAAGCTTAAGTTCAGAAATACCGCACCTTTGGCCTATTTCATATAAAAAAAGAAATAATTTTGATTTGTACGGAGGAGAATAATTTTGACCCTTAAGTGAGAATCGTCGATCAGACGCTAACACAACAATTAAAAAAAAATTAAACATCTTTAAAATGTTATTACACACTTAAGAAAAATACTTATTGAGAAAACGTATAAAAATTGGAACGTAGCAGGATTTGAATTCGCGCCTCATTGGAAACCGTCCTTGGACGTTTTCTTAATAAGTTATTTCAAAGAATATAATAACATCTAGAAAGATAACCAATGACCCTCTAAACTTATGTAATATTGCGTTTCCTAGTAAAAAAATATGAGATATGTTTTTCAATGTATAAATTTACATAAATCAAAGTTCAACTTTAGTTAATTATATACACTCCATTAATTATTGAAGGTTATATATACGCCCGTTGTGCCGCAACGTCACGTCGCCTGACTGCAATCGCGGCGGTTTTCGGTTCGATTCTCATAAAGGTAATTAATTATTCTTATTTTCTCGCTCTGGTAACAAGATCAAAATTATGAGTGCCACTTAACATATAGTGTCTCAAAAATTAGCCGTAAAGTCAAGATGGAGTGTCTAAGCACTAAGTTCCGTTTGACTATATGCATTTGACTTTGGATACGTGAAATAAAAAAGAAAAAAATGGAAATAAAATACAAAAACTTCATAATTATAACCATATATTACACTAGCGGCCCGCCCACGGCTTCGCCCGCTTAAAATACATGATTATTGATTTAAGCAGAATTGATTGACAACTATAATAAAATAAAATAAATAAATAAATCAGCTTCACGCTGTATCCCGCACACAGCAGGGTAG